>JAJHUR010100949.1:0-20169 GCA_027495735.1 Lutjanus campechanus | reverse complement strand
ATATTGTTACTGTACATCCCAACTACTACAGACACACTAGGGTGCAATAAGGGGTTGTTTCATGCCCTGTTCTTTTGTTATAAGGATTTAATGTTATTTTACTCCATTTACTCCATTTTTACCATCAGTTTTGTGACAAAAGCTCTTTGGTGCTTGAAGCGGAAGTACAACATTTCTAATATTACAATACTACAGTTCTTCACCTGCTTTACTCAACCTTTTCAACACATCGCAGTCACAAGACTCTAGCGTTGCATTTTCACAGCGCTCGAAGCAACACAGATGCATTGTGGATTAAGTGTGATCTATGCCTAAATTAACCAAGAAGCTCATTCACCCCAAAAAACAAACAACCCCCATCCCCCAAAGATTCCCTCAGTTCCCATGTTAAAATGTCAGAAACGACAGACTTGAATGAAGAAGAGACTATAATGAGCGCGTCACACAAAGCCGAGGCCGGTCTGTCAGTCATGGTCCTGTGACTGGCACGTCCAAACAGCCAGAACGCCTCTCTGTTTGCTGTGAACTTGCAAAGCCCCACTGAGTCAACTGAAACCGACTTGGTGTCTCTACGGACGAAGCCTGTTTTGTTTGTGTTCCTAGGCAGGTCTGAAAGTCAACACCAACGGTAGCTGGGATTGCATACACACATGGTGGCACTCTGGCAATAAGACCGACAACACATCACTAGTTACTGATCTCAACTACGACATTGTCAACTGGCATTCATCGCCCGGCCCCAGACACAATATAGTGGATCTCTAATTACAGGCCAGACTCCAGTCCAACCTGATACGCTACTCTGCCGTTGGCCTCCTTCTACGCATGACATCCAAGTGAGCAAAGACTGATTAATTCATGCACTGGACTCCAGCTGCAACAATTAATCGATTATAAAGAAAATTATTAAATTAATCACCAGTAATTGAGTTTTTTTTGTTGTTTTTTTTAGAAAAAAAGGTCTACATTTTCAGATTCCAGCTTCTTAAATGTGAATGTTTCTTTACTCATCTAGGACAGTAAACTGGATTTCTTTCAATTGTGGACAAAACAAGACATTTGAGGGCGTCATCTTGGGCTTTGACAAACACTGACTGAGATTTTTTTGTAATTTCTTTCACATTTTATAGACCAGACAATTAATCAATTATTCGAGAAAATAATGAACAGATTAAGCGCAATGAAAATAACCATTAGCTGCAGCCCTACACTGGATATTTTTATGCCTTTAATTTGATAGGACAGCAAGAGTGAGGACAGGAAAGAGGGAGAGAGAATGGGGGGCGTGACATGCAGCAAATTAACCCATGCAGGAGTTGAACCCACGATTACAGAGGACTCACAGCCTCAGTACATAGAGCGAACGCTCTACCAATGGAGCTACAAGGCTACCAGGTTTTTACAACGTGAAACAATATTTTTACCTTAAGACTACCATAACTGATGTTGAACATCTTGAGCTCTTTGAGGCTGTGCAGGGTGCTTGAGCTAAATGCTAACATCACAAGGCTAATTTGCTAATGTTTAGCAACTTTCCATGTTCACTAACTGGTTAAGCGTGATAGCATGCCAATTAGCATGAAGCACAAAGTCTAGCTGAAGCCAATGGGAATGTTGTTATTTTGTTGTATCTGGTCAAACAACAAAGCATGGGAAATTTTTTTAAATTATGAATTGATGACGACATTAGATGAAAAGTCAGGGGATCGCCAAACTCCTCACAGTTCATCCCGAGGTCATATGTGTCTGTACCAAATATCATAGAATGATTATTTCAAATATTTCCAAACATTTCACTCAAAACTACATTGGAACTCTCCACTTAAAGTCATACTGAATGCTTTCTAGGGTGTGTTAGCAGCTTTTCAGGTATCTCCATAGGGAGTCATTATACATAACTCGTAATACTGAGGTCAATGTGTAACTTCTTCTGTCAAAAAGGTGTCACTGGGATGCCCTTAAAGGATAACTTAGGTATTTTTCAACCTGGTCCCTATTTCCCCATGTGTATGTGTGTGTGTGATTGACAGCTTCAACTCGTTTTAAAATTGCTGCGGTATTGAGGGACACGGATGCAGCCGGCAGCTGCGAAACGAGTTATAACGGTAGATATCGGGGCAAATTGGTCCGTCAAAGTTTGTGCATTAAACGTGCTTTTTTCACCGCAGACCAGCTCACATCACCAGTGTAATCTCTGTCAACAACATGCAAAGCGTCTCTCTTACCGTTCACTCTGTGACGACATCTCACAGGATCTTTGCTTGTTGAAGAATGTCTTCATTGCAGCGAGTGGGACAGCGGTTTTCTTGAGGTGTGTTTGGTGAATTGTTTCAGGATTGGATGTCTTAAATGGATGTAAGCTTTGGCTTACAATGACCTGGACGAATGAGAACATTCACGGACACGATCGGATGTCTTCTCTTCTTGGGCTGGCAATAGTCATCTTGAGAAAAGTGTGCACCGCAGACCCGATGGTCTGCCAGGCGCAGTGTCTGGACAGGAGCGTTAGCATCCAGTTGTAGCACAATTAGCCACAACTTCAGCATGTTGCTGTCCGACAAAGTCAGCCTGTAAAAGCTGTACGGGGTGTTGCACGACATCCTGTTCTTGCACTTCGGCGAAGCAAAAACACGAAGCTGTTTTCAATAGTTGCAGTAAAACTTTCAACTGAACTCCGGGACAGCTAACTCCGCTCAGACTGGCTCTCAGTATGACTCCTGTTTTCTTCCGGCAACAAACAAAGATCCCGCGAGATGTCGTCACACACAGCAAGCAATAAGTGAAGCATACTGTTGACAGAGATTGGCGATCTGACCGGTTTGTGGTGAAAAAAAGCACGTTTAATGCACAAACTTTGACGGACCAATTTGCCCCGATATCTACCGTTATAACTCGTTTCGCAGCTGCCGGCTGCATAGGCGTCCCTCAATACCGCAGCAATTTTAAAACGAGTTGAAGCTATCAATCATACGCACACATACACATGGGGAAATAGGGCCCAGGTTGAAAAATACCGAAGTTATCCTTTAAGCCAAGCCATTTAACACCATGAATATGAGTTTGGCCAAAGTACAGCTCTCTGTCACTGTTTGCACAACTATGGAAAAAAAGGTGTCTGCACACTAGATAAAGCCGCCATGAACATGTATTAGTTAGACCACATGACATTTCAGAAAGGCTAGAGGGACTTGCGCCAGAAACATCACATGGTGGTGTACTAATAAATGTTCATGGGAGCACTGTCTACTGTGGGTCTCGATTTTTCCTTGTCATCACTTACGGACTGTGAATATCTTCCATGGTTAATTAAGGGTCAAAACAGGTAAACGAGTGATGGTTATAGGTGTGTGAAAGGGAAAAGACAACACAAAGGAAATCGTTGACAATCTCCTCACTTTCTTTAAGAAGAAGAAGAAGAAGTTGGCATACTTAAATAATCCCCACAGGGGAAATTAAGTTTTTCCCCTCTGTTGTTATTGTTAAGTATGGTATCTTCTCCTGAGGACTCCATCCATGAGGCAGGGCCCCAGTTAAAATGCCAGTTGACACTCCTTGTAAACTGCCTTGACAGCTACACACCAGGAGTGGAAAGCCAAAGCCCATTTACTGTTCTACATTTACTGTATCTGACAGTGAGAATTAACTCCGCTAGGAAATGAAAAATATAACTACACCACAAGCAGTTTTACTTGTCAGAACTCAAATGCATCAACACACTACTGTAAGGTTCAGATCACTAGCTGAAAATCTGAATGTTGTAATCACTTTTTAACAAGCTTGTCAAGCTGGCTACTGTTCCCACTTAAACACAAACTTACACATTAGAACAAGATCACTGAAGACACATAGACAACCTGGACATCATACACAAAAAGAAGAGTGTTAAAAGCATAAACGATTAACGTGAGAGCAGCTTGGCCACATTTCAGCAAGCTGACCTGTAGGAGACATACATTAAACAGGCCTCCTGCACCTTTTCCAAAGTCAAATTCCAGCACTTTTCAAGAATTTTCAAGGTGCATTTTCAGCTTTTCAAGCACCTTACAGCTGTGGCAAATTACACATTTCTAAATATTTTGTGATAAAATTTTGCAGAGGGGTACAGATTAAAGTTAAACAAAACTAAGTTTCATGTTTTAAAATGCATCTCTAAGTAGCCTTGGCATCCTATACAACACAGCTGAGCCAATATCTGACTTATTTATTTCTTTATCTAAAAATTCAACTATTTAGCCAGGCACTGATTTGTTATGAAAGTAATGCAATGGCAATTACAAGCACTTTATGAAATTCACTTTTAAAACCTTGAAACCACTACTTTAAAGCTGTTTTCAGGGATTCCAGCACCGATATGAACCCTGATTAAAGGTCAAGTGTATAAGATTTACAGAGATTTATAGGCAGAATATGGCCAAAATGTATCTAACTCACTGTTAGATGCTATTAAATCTTACACGCTGGTCCTTACAAAGAATTATGGTTGGGGGATTGGATGAATACATTGATGATGGGCTGAATCCATGACCGGTTGTTTTGTTTTTGGTCGATTTTGGGGCAATATCTATCATTTTATTTAGCTAATGTCTGCAGAATGACAGCCACTGCTTCGCAATGCGCAGTGAGCACTGCACTGAGCTGGGTGAGGAGTGATCAGCTGCATACAGCCCGCAGAGCCAGACTCTTTGCTAGGGATGGGAATCGAAAACCGGTTCTTGTTGAGAACCGGTTCCCAGTGTTTCAATTCCATGGAATTGTTTGCCAATTTTGCAGACGATTCCCTTATCAATTCCAGCGGGCGCGAATTACATCACTGTACGGCACGCATGTGATCCGCGGACTACATGTGAGCATCATAGTTTTACTGTCACTGTTACTTTTGTATAAGTTATAATACCCGAAATCTCAATGCAGAGTTGTAGTGAAAAGACAGATGCTGCTGTGTGCAGCACATCTCTGTGAAGAACGACTGATTTAAAATCCGTCACATCGTCTTGAGTGAAATCCAGACCGTGACTTTTTTCACTGATGTAACTATGCTGTCGTCAAAGAAACAGATCATAACACTGTGATAATTATTGAAACTTTGGCGATATCAGCTGTCTTAACTTCTACACAGCTGCTCCCTGATCACCGGTGCAGCTCTGTGTCTCACCCCGTCTGTGACACAGTGTGTCTGTGCTGATTGATTACCTGTAACTTCTAACCAATCAGATGTGCTGTAGGCGGGACATTGAGCCAGACGGCCGAGCGTAGTTGTGTATTATACTGTGCCGTGTATAATGATCTAATGTATGTATAGTATATACATAGACACTACTGTATAAGTTTTAAGTTTTTAATATTATTACCATTATCATTACTATTATCATTAGACATTACATAATTACAGACAGACAGAGATCAAAGCCAAGTGCATTTTTAAAATAATTTAACCCTAACCCACCACCTTTTTATTTGATCTTTCATTGATGATCCAAAAAAAAAAAGATCTGACCTGTTTGTTCTCCTTTTTTCCAAATGAGAATCGATAAGAGAATCGATAAAGAACCGAATCATTAAGCGGAATCGAAATTGTAAATATCTTGTCAATTCCCATCCCTACTCTTTGCACTCTTTTCACGCTGTGAATTAGGGATTTAATTCAACCAAACCAGAGTTATTGGCTGTCAGAAGAGTGGACAGACGAACACGACGCTTTTTAATGTTTTCCTGTCAAGTTTGAATCAAATGTGTTTCACAACGAGTTAACAAGCTAACTAACCGTGTCTTAGTTCGGTAAAACAGATAAACTGAATTCAGAAGGTGATCAGTTGTATTTTTTCGGTTTAAAAATGAAAATAGGTGTGAGAATGTTTCATTTATTGACACTTTGTGAGTTTATTTTGTTTACTGGATGTAGTCAACATACACAGTGTATGTTGTGTGGAGAATTTGCCTCTTACACACATCTCATCTCTCAACAGTACTCCCCAAACTGTAAAAATACTTTAGTGTCTAAAATTTGTGGCGTTCCTCTTTAAAGGTCCAGTGTGTAAGATTTATGGGTATGTGCTGGCAGAATATGGCAGAAATTGAATATAATATTCATAAGTATGTTTTCACTAGTGTATAATCACCTGAAAATAGCTTAGAATTAGCCATTTATATCTACAGAGGGTGCTGGTCGCCATGTTGCCCCAAATGGACAAACCAAACACTGGCTCTACATGGGGCCTTTCGTGTTTTGTTTTGTTTTTCGCAGACAATGTAGGTTCTCCTACAGGCTTGGAAGCAGATTGTTTGCAATCTGCACACTCACCACTAGATGCCACTAAATCCTACACGCTGCTTGTTTAACAGAACTAATGTAACTCGTGTTATTTCTGCACTGATTGGCTATGAAAGATAAGCCAATAAAAGGATTTTGAAGGATTCCAGAATTTTGACCAGACCAAATCTTCTGTCATTTGGGCAATTTACTGGTCATCAAAAACTTTATGCCTGTTCTCAACACCAGATCCCTCAGTTTAAATTGCACGAAAAACAAGTTCAAAGACAGAGGCTCCATTCTTGATGCAGCCTTTTTCCAGGGTGAACTCCCATTCTTTTCTGTCTTGCTCTCTCGGCCATAACAAGGCAGACTCTCAGACATATAAGCAGCACTGCTCCACACAAAGCTGTGATTCTCTGGCTGAGCAGAGAGCCTGCCGAGCACCCAACACACAGTCTGTGCCTGGACATCATGAGACAGCCATTTAGTAAATGAATCCACATCGACCTCTGCTGTGAATCTGAGGGGGTTAGTTTTGGCCCGCCTCGCTGCCTTTCTCTCTCTCTGTCTCCCACCCTCCCATCATCCCCCCCCAAACCCACTGTGGCTGTTTCACACCAGCTTGCCTGGCAGCACAATGGCCCACTGTGGGCTGTTGTCCGGCTGTGCTCAGTGGCAGTGGATGGTGGTGTTGGTGGTGACGGGGCTGCCCTGCCATTTTGGCCTCCTGCACCCCCCTTCACAAACAGACAGGAGCGCAGAGACATTTTCAGAAGAAAGAGGTTCGGGAGGGTGGTGGCTGGCAGTGTCACTGTTTCACAGCCAGCTACTGTACGTTGGATGTTTCATCTGGGTCAAGCGGCTACGCTTCTCTTAGCTCTGAGCATCGCTGTCCTTCCCCAGCTGCTCTGCAGCAAATCCACAACTAGGACGGCGAGTGCATGGAAGGCGGGGGGGCGGGAGGGACACCGGGTAACCTACATTTGACAAAAGCCACCGCTTGCTGACAACAGACAAAACCACAGACCTGCAGAGCAGCATCTGTATGAGACACAGATGCTTGGAATTCAGATTGTAAAGCAAAGATTGTCTTTATTGCCTTGAAAACATTAAATTAAAAGGCAACAAGCAAAATATATCTGCACATATTACAGCTAATATGTAGTAAAACCCTATTTTGCTTCAAATAGCAAACAGCAATCCTGTTAAGACATACCCTGGCCTTAAAGGAGCACTGTGTCACAATTGTGCATATAAAAATTAGTACAGCAGTCCAAATAGTGAGTTGGAGCCATAGACTGTATATTAAATAGGTTGATATTTCATACACGATCTATAGTTGAATGAAGTTGTTTCCTCTCACCCACTCCTCTCCAGACTCAGGCAGGCTGCAGGAAAACTGCAGGAGCACAAGACGTGCACAACATTGTAAACTGACACCACCAAGGAAGGACAAGTCCTCCACTGAGTTGATCAGCTGTTTATAACTGTCAATTATCTGTCAATATTAAGTCAAATCCGTTATTCTGAAAACAAAAGCCCTCTGCTCTGAAAATACACACACCGGACTTTGAGTAAAGTGACTGCCGTCTTCTACAAGATTATTAATGATTTCTTGTGGCTCATAAAAAGACACCAACTCATTTGGCGGACATTCAGCATTAATTTGAACTCTAATTAACGTGAAATTCTGGCTCAGAAAAGAAATGGCTGTAGGGTCTGTTTATCTTGATCAGTTAGTTGTTTGGTCCACAGAATGTCAGAAAATAGTGAAAAATGTTAATCACCGTTCTCAAAAGCCCAAGGAGATGTCTTCAAATGTCTCATTTGTCAAAGATTTTCAGTTTACAGTCAAAGAGCAGTAAAGGAACCAGAAAGTAGTCATATTTGAGAAGCTGAGATTAGAGAATTTAGACTTTTTTTTTTTTTCACTTTAAAAAAATGACTCAAAACAATTAATTTAACCGTTGGCAACTAATCAATTTATTATATTGACTGTTAAATTAAAGGCCAACTATTCTGACAATCGAATCATCGTTTTGAGTCATTTTTAAAAGCCACTAAAAGAACTTTCATATTTTGTAAATTTTGGAGCCCCCTGTGGACAAAAGCAGTAGTGTTTCCACCATAATAATCACAAAACACAACGTCAGAAGTAAAACGATCTACATAAAAGTCCCTCTCTGCTTCTTTTTAGCTTGCTGAGGTACTATAACCTGTGTTTGTATTTTCGCAGCCAGAGAATCCGACAGGCCTGCAGCCATTAAGAATGACTAATCAGATATAGCCGATCCTCTTGCGGATGGTCTTGTTAACTTAGTTAACTTGTTAACTTGTAGGTCATGTATAAGCATCAGTGATAAATTGAGACTGTTTCCTAACTAGTTAACCTTGTAGTAGCTTTAAGAAAAAATGTCCAAATACTTGATATGATCGCAGCTTCTTGAATGACCAAACAACTAACTGATTAATAAAAATAATCAACATATTAATCGATGATGAAAATAATCTAGTTGCAGCCTTAGTTACAGCTCTAAATAAAAACTACTACATGTAAAGCTCATATTACAAAGACTGTGACAGCCTCTGAGTGTATTGTATACATGACAGCAGCGGGCTTTCAGAGTCTGCATGCCTCGCAGAGGAAGAAAGCAAAGTCAAACTTTTATCAGCGTAGCAGAATAGTGAATGGCTGGCATGCTATTTTGAGAGGGCTGCTTGGCAACCACTGCGTCAACAAGGTCACAAGTATCGTCACTCCGTCTTCTCCACACTAGGAAGTACTGAGAAGGTGTGTCAGAGAGGGGTATTACAGCCTGCTAAGTCCTTATTAGATTCTGCAGCGGAGATGTAAATCAGATCTGGAACTGGCTCAACAGAGTTTAATAACAGAGACTTCTGCAGCAACATGACAGCAGGGCTGCCACAGCCTGTGATGATAAACATGAGAACTGGTGGAACAGGTCTCTTTAGCTCCTGTTCATGCAGAATAAGAACAAACAATGTGGGAAAAACAACATTACGTAACACTTCAGCTTTCTATGACGATGACTGACAGTGTGGAAAGGTTGACTCCTCAGCTGAAGGCAGATAACTGAAGTCTCTCTATTGTTGGTGTTTTCATACTGGATGTTTTAGTGTTGAGCTGAAACGACCCGTCAATCAAATTAAATAACTTCAATGTGGAAACATGTTAGAGCTGCGTGCATCTGCGTGCTTCCTTAAAAAGACTTATGTGTACTATTATGACAACACAAATAACATAACAAACTAAAACTAGTGTTATTTTACCATAGACTGTATAATAAATAGTGGACGGAGCATCCCTAACGTCACTCATAGGTTTCTGAAGAGCAGTCGCCATCTTGGCACTGCCTGATTTGACTAACTCCCAGCTAGTCCAAAAATGGGCGTAGAGGTGGAGCATGAGTGGAGCTGAGGCGGCCAAAACAAGCGGCTACCTAGCCGCAAGCCACCTGTGATGGCATCAATCTGTCACTCAAAGCAGCCACACCATTAATTATGCAGAACTTCATGCAGGTGAGTTATACAAACATTCACACCCGTACAGTACAGTCATGAATGGGGAAATTAAAGCGATATTGCACTCTATGAGAATAAGCCATTCAGTATGTACTCACCACTATGCTGATGTGATGATGGGTGCAGATCTTCAGTTCACAAAACAATCCTGGAGTTTTAGGAGAAACAGGGTAGCAGCCTCATCCAGTACAATGGCAGTGAATGGTGACCACGGATAAAACGTTACAAATAGCACACAAAACAAACACAAAATGTCTCCATCCTGCTTGTGTGGTGTAATCCACAAGCAGGATGGAAATTTCTGCTAAAAACATGGCGTAAATGGCGTCTTTTGCAGTTAATTTTTAATGTCGCGGCTTGCAGACACTTGGATTACACCACACAAGCAGGATGGAGACATTTTGTGTTTGTTTTGTGTGCTTTTTTAAACGTTTTATCCGTGGTCACCATTCACTGCCATTGTACTGGATGAGGCTGCTACCCTGTTTCTCCTAAAACTCCAGGATTGTTTGGTGAACTGAGGATCTTCACTTATCATCACATCGGCATAGTGGTGAGCACTTACTGAGTGGGTTATTCTCGCATGGTGGAATATCACTTTGACTACAAAGACCTGTGGGGGTTGACTCACTTTTGGAGACAGCCTCAAGTGGCCAATCGAGGAACTGCAGTTTTTGGCAGTTCCATTTTGGCTCAATTTTTCAGCGCTGGAGGTTGCTGCTTCTATTTTTCTCAGTTTGATAAAAGACAGCTAAACAGTAGCTGCAACAACATTTTTCACTATTTTCTGAGATTTTACAGACCGAACCACTAATCGATTAATCGAGAAAATAATCAACAGATTAATCGATGATGAAAATAATTTTTAGTTGCAGCCCTACTAAGCAAATTTTTTGAAAATTGCTGATAAGATTTTCAAGCAAAAATATCATACAACTGATGGTTCCATCTTCATTGAAGATTTGTTGCTTCTCCTGTCATACAATTAAACTGAATAGAAGGGCTACAGCTAATCAATTAACTTGTTGATTACTCTCTCGATTATTTGTTTAGTCTTTGAAATTAATTGGAAGATAGTGAAAAATTGGTATTCACATTGTTTTGTCTAACATTTGGATGTGAGTTTCGCTCCCATTAGGGTATTTACAATGGCTGGTGTGTCAGTAAAGCCCGCAGAATCATTAAAGGCCCCAACTACCCCACCATGGACTGCTCCAGCTGCTGCTGTCTGGCAAGCAGTACCACAGCCCAGCAGGCTCCGGGACTGTGTCTTCCACCAGGCAATCAGGCTGAAGAACAATGAACAATAACAGCCTGTTGCCTGTCTGATTGTGACACACACATAAACAAACACACAACATGCAAAAATTACATTGTTTATAGTAGCCCGTAGGGGTATAGCAATTCATTCATGCATGCATTTGATGCATCGGGCTTTAACGTGTAAGATATGAGTGCATCGATTCAGATGGCCTGTATCAGCAAAAATCTGAACATGAATCGGAAAAAAATCAACCCAGTACTAGCGTATCAACACATCTCATTTGGACGCGCATGTATTTCATATTTGGCATCAATGAACTGCCGCTGTAATTTCCCTCCGTTCTCTCTCTCCACCTGCCTCTGCCTGCACCGCTCTCGCTGGACGCCTGCTGCCGCGCTCACACAAAGCAAGCGCTCCCCCTTCCCTCTCCCATGTCCCCTCTTCATTTCCTCAAGACGGTGCTGAAAACAGACAGGCAAGCAACTGCCGCTGAAAACTTTCATAATGGCAAGTGCAGAATAAGTTCGGGTTTTATAAGAAAGACGACAGAGCCACGAGTCTGATCCACAGAGACGTCATGTCACTGAGAGAGCAGGTAACACTGAGCATCACTGTTCCTCCACACTAATCAGAACCACAGCACTCTTCATATGAAACAGAGCAGCACGTCATCTTACTGCAGAAATGCATTTTAAACAGTTTTAAACTTTGCTAACAAATTCTCATTTAGGCTACAGTATCTCATTTACACATGAGGTCCTTAAAAAGATGGTAACACCACTGTAATGTCCCCTTCTCTCTGTCTCTGCTGCTGCTGGATTTAGTAAAACTATCACGATTTCTTTTTCAACTAATAGTACCTTACACATAGCATTAATAGAACCAAAATGTAAAGATTCACACATTGCATCATATCGTATTTCTAAGATCTATTGTATAGTCAGTGATATACACACCCCATGAGCTCACTTTATTGTCTTATTATATATTATTGTTTTCTTAGTGTTGTTGCGACAGCCCCAAGAACTTGTATAAGGAATCGGGGAAAAAGGAAAAAACATGTCTGTCTGTGTTGTGATAGCTGTATTGCTGCTGTACCTAGGGTGGACTTGCGGAGCTGATAGGCCTCAAAGTTCTCCTGAAGACAGCTGTATCGCTTGGTGAGCTGCTCCTTCTTGTGCTCCAGTCGGGGCTGCAGGGCGAGGTTCTGCTCTGCCAGGGTTCGATTGTTGATCAGCGTCATCTCCTTACTCTGCTGGACATCCTGCATCTACAGGAAGAAAAAAGAAACATGTCAGTAATGTGTTTATGGCATTACCTTTGCACTTCCATCAATGCAGTACTCAGAGACACGACTTCACTCTTACATAAAAGACTCAAATTAAACCATGTGAGGGGAGTCATTCTCTACAATTCATAAAGCACCAAAGAAATAGAAAGAAAGAAAGAAAGAAAGAAAGAAAGAAAGAAAGAAAGAAAGAAAGAAAGAAAGAGTTACTGTAGTGAATATTCAATATGAATCATCACACTTAACCTGCCAGTTTTCACACAACTCCCACAAGCCTCTTCACATATTTATATTAGAAAGACAAAGCATGTTGAAAATAAGCAGATTTTCTTTCTTTACAAGAAAGCAAAACTCTTAATGAAAGTTTCTTTTATTATTTTTATCATTTTTATATTATTATCACATTTCAGCTGTATGATACAGTATGTCTTATTTTCACCACTAAGCCTGTCATTAATTTTCCACCTGTTGTGATTAATGATCAGCCTGTTGAAGCAGTAGAGGAGTTTAGGCCTAATATTTTTTTAATGCACTGTAAGTTTTAAAGCCAATACATATTATTCTAAAGCAATGCAGCATTTGTAAGTACAGCTGTGACGATAAATCAGTTAATCGATTATTAAATTAATTGACAACTATTTTGATATCAATTAATCGATTTGAACTTTTTTTTTTTTAGAAAAAAAGAATCAAAATTCTCTGATTTCAGCTTCTTAAATATGAGTTTTCTGTTTCTTTACTCTTCTATGACAGTAGCCTGAATATCTTTGAGTTTTGAGTAAAACAAGACATTTGAGGATGTCATCTTAGGCTTTGGGAAACACTGATTGACATTTTTCACCATTTACTGACATATTAAAGGAAACAACTATTAATCAAGAAAATTATCAACCGATTAATCGACTATGACAATAATCTTTAGTTGCAGCCCTATTTGTAATGATATAATCAAAAACATTTCAGAGACTGTTTAGAGAGGTCTTGACCATGATCTAATTTGTAATACATGTTCAAGGCACCTGAGGGCTACGAATAAAAAAAATAAAATAAAATAAAAAAAAAAGGCTAGTGAAATTATTGGGAAAGAACGGAGACAACTTTATGTATAAAATGCAGGAGAGACAAAAAGCCTGATGAATGTCTGATCAAAGAAAAACTGTCCTCAGAGAGACCCTATAGAGCTGCTGCAGCAACCAAGAACATTTACAAAAAGTCTTTCATACCAAATGCAAGAACTGTCCTCAACACATAGACATCATTCACACTGGCAGCACGTCTGTTATATATGTCTGTACTGTGCACATTGTGCCGTTTATACTGTATGCACTGCATTGTAATTAACCAACTAATTTCAACTTCTGTGGACAATAAAGGTAACAATGATGATAATGATAATACTTGGATGCAGGTAGGAAATCTGCATGAAGGCAACTAGTTTCACAATACCATCATTTTAAACTTTGATACAACACCAGTATAAGGGCACACAAAACAGGTGCTTTCTCCTCTTTTTTCTAAGAAAAAAAAAAATCAATAACCTGCAGACTGTGCAGATACGGTAATGCCACTGTGGTGGCCATTTTCTATAGAGCGTCAGCAGCATTTCCGCTGCTGACAGGAAGAGACATGTCAAACTGTTTAAGAAGGCCAGCTCTGTCCTGGGACGCCCCCTCGACTCAGCGGAGGCGGTGGGAGAAATGAGGATGAAGGCAAAGCTATCATCCGTGATGGAGAACGAACCCCCACCCCCCCACTTCCTCCTACAGCACACCTTCATCGCACTGGGGGAGCTCCGAAGTGTGTGAAGGGGCGATACCGCAGGTTCTTCCTTCCTGCTGCTGTCAGGTTGTACAACCAGCACTGCTCCTAGTAGACCACACACACACACACACACCAAAGCTGACAACAACTGCACTATGTGCAATGGCGTAAATTTACTGAATCTAGTAATTCTATATATTTAATTTTATATTTCCTCTTGTTTATACTGTCACTATATTTTTTGGATTTGTGTTGTTTCTACTTTTTATAACTCATCTTATTGAGATTGCTTATTTTATTGTTACCATTATTGTCTTTATTCATGCTTATTCTACTTTGCAATCCACTTTGTTGCTGCAACAAGGCAAATTCCCCCACTGTGGGAGTAATAAAACTTAAAAGTCACTGAACACAGTCTGCTGCAAGCCAAATTTCCACCAGGCCAAAGACTGAACTGAGGTCTGAGGTCTTGAATGAGCACTTGGATACATTTTTTAATAGCTTTGGTGCTTTCAGTGTTATGATTGACAGATATTGTACCGTTTTATTAAGTGGTATTGAAAAATTAGTTAAGGGTCAATACTTCTGACAGGGTTAAAGGCAACACAAACATGCAGAGAGGAGCTTGTACCCAAGAGAAGAGCTACTTCCATTACATGCATGTGGTTTGGTTATGAAAACTCTGACACATACTTTTGACACAAATTATGCCACAGACCGGTACCCACAACAGACTCAAACACCACTAACCTCTTTATATCTGGTATGTATCATTATCCGATTATGAAATGACCCGTACTGGAATCAAATTTGGTTATTTGGCACAGCCCTGTAACTGAAAGTAGCTATCTAGTCATGTAACAAAAATAAGTTGTAATGGCTACCGTGTTACTAAACAATAGACCCTTTTCAGGACAGACACTTTGACACGTCAGGGCAGGAAAGCCACAGGTGTATCTAATAACATTAATCATGGCTGCATGCCATTTAGATGCACCAGGTCCTGCTATTGTGTAACCCTGACTCACTCACTGTGTCCAATATCACTCCCTTGTTCGCTCATTCACAGAGCTGGGTATCGATTCACATTTCCTGAATCAGAAGAGACTAACAGGGTTAAAACTGAAGGCTGTACCACACATCCACGGGAGAAAAGACATATGTAAAAGATCAATTTTGGAATTTTATGAATCAATATCAGACCAGGCAAAGGAAAATTAACCTAATCAAACTTAGATGACACTCAGTAGTTAAGACTCAAGAGTGAGCAGTAAATTTGTATTTTTGGACACTTTGTATCATGATACTGTGTCATCACTGACAAATATAGTAGTGGATTGTGGGGAATTTTTCACACTAAGACACTCATAAAAATTGAAAATAAATATAGTACCTTGTAGAGTAAATAAGGATTCTTTTCTGTACTGTTACACACCTATATGGAGAGGAGCTGCCGTCAATGTTATTTTAGTTATGCCACCTCTGTGCTGTTCAGAGTGTTATAACAAACAGCTGTTTTGGAGGAAATGTACACATCAGCCTCTGAGCTGTACTTCCAAATCTGAGATATCAGAAATTTCTGACAGCTACGATATCTTAAAATTGTACATTCATTGATTATCAAAATGGTTGGCAATTACTTTTCTGTCAGTCAACTAATCGCTTCTGGTCTAAATACATCCAACACCACTCATTTGGAAAGGAGGCATAAACTGTTATCTCTGCTCCACAGGCAAACTACTACTGGACTCATCAGCCTAATGTTTTTGTGTACATGACTCTATGCTGAAGGAACTCATGGTAAAAGTTTTTCACTTTCAGGTCCTCCCATTCTCATTCTTATCTCAAGAACCCCTTGAGGGAATTTCTCAGAACTTGGCACAAATGTTCACTTGGACTCAGGGATGAATTGATTAGATTTTGGCGGTCAAAGGTCACTGTTGACCCCACGTCCATCCCTCCATCCCACTATTGTGAACACGATATCTCAGGAACGTTTGAGGAGAATTTCTTCAAATTTGGTACAAACATCTACTTGGACTGGAGGATAAACTGCTTAGATTTTGGTGGCCAAAGGTCAAAAGTCACACTCACCTCAAGCTTGTTTTGTTTTTTTGCCATAAATCAAGAATTCATTAAATTAATTATGACAAAATTTCACACAAATGTCTAATATGATACCACCAGTGCTGGATAGTGACTACTTACATGAAAGTAGTTACATGTAATTAAATGCCTGTGCTTTTCCTGTGATGAGTCAAAAGGTCTAGTGAAAACAGCCTGTTCTTCAAAAATGGGGGCTCGAAAGGCGCAGCAGAGGTCGACTTTTTGTCTCTAGTACAGGTTAAGCTGCAGAAGTGCTCACTCCTACATTTCCCATACTGCAACTCAATAGCATCTTTCTTTTAGACTCCCTGTGCCTCCTTAATGACCATGTCTGTCAAACCCCATACTTCCCATTTGTAATAAAGACCTTCTCTAAAATAAAAAAAAAAAGTCTGAAATTAAAATTTATAAAATCGTTTTAAAGGCTGCATGGTACTCCTTGCTACAAACTGAACTTCATGTAAAAGATGATGGAGCTTCCCTTTAATGTACTGTAGCTTTGTACTTGAAGCTATGACGACAGGTGGGAAGAACAACATGTGACAGTGTGAACAGTGGAGGATCAAATAAAAAAAAAGGTTCTCCTGCTGCTTCTCAAATGACTCATTTCACACATCCAACCAACATGTTTTATGTGCAAATATAACCAGGACATGTAGGAAAAATCTAAAAATACCCTGTGGCGTGGGTCGTGATTATGGAATAGTTTCTAACAGTGACAGAGGAAGGCCTTGTTTGGCAGTTGGATTGAACAGGCAAAACAAGACTTCATGCAAGAAAAGCAGCTAAATAAATATGTCTTATTACCACTGCACTTTGCACCATCATATCCTGAGGTGACCAACCTTCCTTTCGCAAGAGCCGATTTGCTCGTTCATCGTGGCCGGCTGAAAAAGCAGAACCTTTAAATAGCATCCATAACTGCAGGCTTGTTCTGTCAAACCAAACACATAATTGTTTGCTGGGGGGAAATTCTCTCCAGTGCTCCACTCCCTCCATACAGGCTGACATAATCACAGGAAATGTAGGTTAAGCTTGTCTGGATGAACCACAGACCTGAATTTTGGAGAGCTGCTGTGAAAAGCCACAATTAGATACAGGTTACTGTAATATTAGTGATGCACCAATTGCAATTTTCTTTCCGATATCTGATTTTTGAAGGTTCTGACCTGCCAATTCCGATTTTGGCCTATTCTGATTTTCAGTTTTTCTAAGAACTGTAACTGACAGAACATTTTTGCAACTTTTCTTTCAAAAAAAATTGCTCCACGTTACAGCTAGGCCTTATTATACTAAGATTACAAACCATTCCTATGCCTACAAGATGTCGCGAGATCTCGTAAGAGACGTGATTTCTCGTGGAGGAGGGTGATGCAGTAAGAAAACCAGGAGAAGTTAAACAAGTGCGGATGAGAAAATGCTTTCACAACAACAACACATCATCAGCCAGAATAGGAAGTGAGATTTTAACTAACATCAACTTCATGCAAGCATGTGTCTGAGTGTGTGGCTGTGATGTAACTGTCTGTGTCAGAATTGCATATGTGACGCCGAACAGCCGTTCAGCGGTCACGCTGAAAACCCAGCTGGTTTCAGTCTCTGGCCGGTTGATCGGTGCATCCCTATGTTATATACCACTCACGAAAAACGCACACAGCTACATGATCAAACAATCAATCAAAGAGGAAAGTACTGTAGAAAGAGGGAGGTAAGAGGGAAGAACATCTGTAGGCAGCCTTGCCAGTGTGGCTGCTGTGGAATCATTTTACCATTTCCCCTGGTGAGTTCTGGGACAATGGTGAAAAGATGTCTTAAGTATCGTGCTACAGTACAGTCAGTTGCAGTTCTATGGCTCATACACATATGCTATCAGTTCTATTCAGCAGTTTGCAATTGATATCAGATTACATCATATGTACATTTAACACAATCAGTTACATTTATGTCAACTAACAAAAAGCAACTAAACTATGATTTGACAATTTTTGACACATTTCGAGAATTCCAAGATGACAATATAGATTGATATTTTTACTCTGCATTGAACTGGTGAATCAATATATATCGATCCAAATCAATGTATCATTGCACCCGTACTGAATACAAGTCTAAACCATTCTTGTTGAATGTTCATACTTTGCAGAATTGCACATTTGATTAAAATCTGTTTGAAAAGGTATGTTGGTCTAAATGTTCTGTTATTCTTTTAAGTTACTTTTTAGGGCTGTATTTTTAAATAAGGAAATCAGTTTGGTTGTACTGTCCAGTAACTTACAAAACCAGTCTTAAAAGTCAGCATGAAAAAGCATCATGCTTAAATATGCAGGACGCTTTTTTCATGCTGGTTTCCGAGATCAGATTGTGGATTGTGAAATGATGATTTTGCTGTATTGCCCAGTTTCTGTCAAAATAAACTACAACCGGCTGATATATCATTATCAGAATGCATGCTCTGTAAGACACAGTCCTGGATTAGCAAAGGCCTCGAAAAGATAAGAAGCCAAAGCTGAGGGACAGTGCTCAGCTTAGTCTTAACTCACTTGAAAAAATGTAAAGTCCAACAAAAAAGCTTAAATGAGCTTGCCAGGATCCAGACCTTTGAATCCGCCCACTCCACATAGTTGACTGATGGAAACAGACTGTAACGAGTTGACAACTCTGCCTGATATCAGGCAATAAATGAGCCAAAACATTATGAGGGGACATGATAAAAGTGGGTCGCCTACAAATCACGATCATACTGGCTTGATTTAGCTCAGTGGACACTCAAAAGATGCTGAAAAGATCCTAAAATTTAAAAAAAAAAAAGTCTTGCAGCCTGAGCTTGCCTAAAAAAACACCCCAAAAGGTTGCCATTACAAATATATATTCTTGCAGTATCTACAAGTAGGACACATTTTAGGTAATTTCATGTGAAAAAGCCTGATGCACTGAATCTAAGCAAATTCATGACAGCACTATTTGCATTATTCAAAAGCCAACACATGTGCTTCCTTCAGTGTGTGTTTTGCAAAATTAGATTATTGCCTACAGCAAAGCATGTGTCCGCATCTCAGTCGAGGGCTTGTGTGTATGTACAACAGCTGTATACTCAGTACTCTCAGCACTCTCAGGTTTCCCTCAACGCCTTATGACACCCACTGCCTTTGTTCCTATTCAGCGCTTTATAAAGACAGAATTTCCCAGACAGTTCCACCTTTGGCTCAGGCATGTCTTTACTTGGCTCTTCCATCTCTCCCATAATCTTATGACTAAGTTAAGTCAACGACTGCAGTGTCATTGCAGTAAACAAGTCCCTCCCTCTGTGTAACCTACGGGAAGAGGAAAATGAAACCATGGAGACAATCAGACAGGGTGTGGATCAAAAACAGAACTGACAACACAAAAGGCCGGCTCAGAGCACAACATTCATCCAAAGAGTGAATAATACCGTACTGTACAATACCGTACTGTATTCTCCTTCTTTGCTTTAGCGAGGTGAAATGGATCCGATGCACTGAAGGTGAGACACTGCAGCTTATAGTTTCTCATGTCAGAGATGAGGGGCTTTTATCACATTTTAGGCAGCAAGTCCTCATTCAAAACAAGCTTTAAAGAGACTGCCAGAGTAAAAGCCACAGCACCATGACGACAGACAAGAAAAATTCCTGTGTCCTTAAAGTGTGTGTTTTATGTTTGCAATTACCGATCAGGCCCCAGCTGTAGGATAAGAAAGGAGGAAGAAAGTGGTTTCCTGAGGAGTTTGCAAAGGGGAATAGTACGGTGGTGGGAAAATTCCGACAACACCGGGGATCTGGTGTGGCTGATTCAGCGAGAGGACATTAAAAGGACAGCTCACTCTAAAATCAGAAATACATACTGTATTTTTCCTCTTGTATGGTGTCATTTATCCATCTAGATTGTTGGTGATTTCAGACATGTGCCTTCTCTTGAAATGGAACTAGATGTCACTCAGCT
>JAJHUR010100948.1:0-38744 GCA_027495735.1 Lutjanus campechanus | reverse complement strand
GTTTGAACTTCAGCAGGTCGTCTTGACCATGTCTACATGCCTAAATGCATTGAGTTGCTGCCATGTGATTGGCTGATTAGATATTTGTGTTAACAAGCAGTTGAACAGGTGTACCTACCGAAGTGGCCGGTGAGTGTATATATTTTATTAGCAAAATATAAGGTGTTCCATTTTGACAATGAAGTTGTGGCATTTTGCCAGAGGCACCCGTAAAAAGTAGCCTCAGGACATATTTGGGACTCCACTGGCACTTTCAGCTGCGCCGAGTCACGCTCATTTGAATTTCCATTACCACTTTTAGTGCACCGAGCAGCGCCAAGTCGCACCCAAGATGCACCTGCTCTGGAGTGGGGCCAAAGCAAGCCCAAACCATCTCTGAGCGGACTGCTGTGACATCTTGCCCCTTTTCCCCTCAAACAAGTGTCTGTTGTGATACTCAGCTCATGTGTGCTGGAGAGTGGTAAGAAAAAGTGACTGTGACTGTGTGTTCAGCTCTTTAGAAGATAATCTCTGAGGTTTGACGTTTAGTTTCTCTCCTGTATTGCTATTTTTACGTACAGGTATCTGCTGTGTATTATCATCGTGTTCGCTTTCAGCTGTACAGGACTTTTATTGTGAAGAGTTTACAGGAAGTTCAGTGTTTATTCAACGTTTCACAGCTGCTCAATTCAAGCTAAGCTACTTGTCTTCACTTTAAGACACACCTTCAAGCAAGCAGCCATGTTCTAATGGAAATGTAAATCAATATCATGTTGTGCTGGTGTGCCGAGTCAAACCGAATCAAGCAAAGCTATCACATGTGTATAGAAAAGGGGTTACAATGTGTTTGAGATAGTCATTAGTTCTGCTTGACCATTCTTCATTTATTAATGTCATGTTCAACCTACAACACAAGGTTGTACAATGAAATTAAAAGTCATAATCAAAATGTCGGATTAAGGGAATTGCCTCATAGATCAGAAAAGTTCACAGTGATTTATAATACTGTGAGAACCACAGATCAAATCCAAATCGTTTGATCCTCTGATTTGACAGTTGCGAGGTAAATAGCAGAATTATGCCATTCCTGATATAAACTAATCTTGCAGGAATAAGAGCTTGGACATATTTGACTGACAAATGCAGCCAGACCTTGCCAGGAGGCCACCCTGTAAAAGAACTATGGAAACTATTAACGGATTAAAGGTTGAGCCAGGTTAAACGTTTTGGCCTTTATGTTTTGCTGGAGCCCCCATCGTCATCGCAGTGGTCACACTGAAATGCATGACGAGATCTAGTGTCTAGTGTCTTAGCTACTTATGCAGAAGTGACATTGACTGATAGTGGCATTAGGCAATCTGTGATTTCCATTAAGCTGGAAATGTCTTGAAAGTAGGACTGTCAATAGTAATTGATCAATAATTGTTTATTGTACTCGATTGGCTCAAGTAGAACACTGCTTCCATTAGCTGACTGGTATCATTTTGCCTGGGTCAAGGCCTCTCACACCTCCCACATCCCAAATATCTATTCAGTGATTCAAATAGATCTGGACCTCTGTGCTCATTGACGGTGGTTTCCTCCATCTGGAGAAACAGTTGACCAACCAGTTTTGTAGACAGGATTAAGACTGGGACGTCACCTCCCTACATAGCTAGCTAGCTACCTAGCTACATCCACAAATAATAAAAAAACAAAACAAACCAACAAAACAAAAAATAAGTGGCCCTAAACTACAACCTTGGGGCACACCTTTTGGCTAGGTAAAATAATCTAATATATTTTGTTGTGCCCCAACACATGGGAACGGCCAGCTGGTTTTAGCTTAAAAGAAGACAGTGATCCAGTAGATCAAGGTTAATAATTTAGCCTAAAAATGTCAGACAATGGTGGAAAATGTTGATCCGTGTTTCCCAAAGCCCAAGATGACGTCCTCAAATGTCTTGTTTCACTCACAACCCCGAAGACATTCATTTTACTGTCATAGAGACAAGAAAATATTCACAATTAAGAAGTGCAATCATAGAATTTTCTTTCTTAAAAAGTTACTCTAACTGATTAATCAGTTATCAAAGTAGTTGGTGATTAATTTAATAATTGATTAATAATCAATTAATAAACGATTAATTGTTGCAGCTCTACTTAGATTTAATGTTAATGTGTATGTTTATTATTTCTTCCAGCATAATCCTCACTGCTACCGTCTCAAAAAGAGCAGAGCTTTTCGCATCAACTGTAGCTGCATAAAAGTTTGCTTTACATGTAAATCGCTCCGACTGAAATGTCAACTTACTTTCCAGCTGCTAGATCAGAAAAAAACAACAACGATTAAGTGTATTTATTGCTTTGTGCAGCTAATTTGCTAACAGAGTCGAGAAACGCGGTGGAAAATTGCCACCACCCACCTGCTGGTAAATATTTGACTGCAGCTTGTACATTTGCTCACCCTTTGGCGGGACGCCTGCGGTGCCACCGCTGTGTCAATCTGGTAAAACTGTCAGAGCGGCCAGTGAATTTTGTAATTTGCTAACTTCTGTGGCCACTGGACAAAAAAAAGTCATTTTGCTGTCAGCGGAGTGAGTTACTGCACACTGAGTTTGAACCTCCACTCCAGAGTCATCAGTATGCTGTCCTACAGTTTCATCAAAACACCACTACAATAAAAATGATCTTATCCAGGAGCTCTCAGTAAGACATTGCTGACACAATTGAGTGTGGGTGTCTCACACAGGGGTCAGCGGTGCAGACGTGAAGTGGAACACTACAGCTAATAGTCATCTCTCTGGAGCTGGGGGTGATTACCATAAGCTACCACACGCCGAGCCTCCGCCCTCCTCCGTATCCCGCACCGTCCGCCGCTGAAGTGGGGCTACTGTTTCGAGCTGAGGTAATTCCATTTCTCCAGCACTATGAAGTTCTGTCTGTTATTGCACTGAAGGCTGTTACACAGCTGCAATATCCTTCCAAAGCATAAGCTCATGAGAGTTTATCCTTGACCCGATAAAGAGAGGGAGGCTTTACTCTGTCAACAATTCAATCCTGTAATTCTTTCCCATTTCATAGGCTGATAAAATCTTCTTTCACTGTGCCTGTGTCTTCACTGAATTATGCTCTCTGCACAAGGCCTCAAGTCTCTGCTGGGTGACTGTGAGCTCACAAATACCTCTGGATGACCGCTTACATTCCTCATCAAACCAATATCATACATAGATCAATACACTGTATTTCAAGAAATATTGTATTCAAAGGAAAGTAGAAAATAGTTAGCCACAGCACTCCTTACACTACAAAAAATGTTTTGGTGATTACCATTTTATATATAAGTAAATGATAAAATAATAAATAAGATCAAATAAGTATACATATATGCACACAGATGTGGTGTGTAAGTGACCTTTTACTAAGCTCTGCCTCCAACTAGAGCACTTTAACCCTGTCAAGCATTGCTTTTCTCTAAATGTTGAAGCGGTGTGCATGGGGCTCTAAGAAGAGCGATACTCAGTGTTTTATGAGTCTGGTGGTGTCTTTTTTGTGGTCTCTCTAAAATGTGAAACACAAGAACACACAGGTAGAGAATGGATTAAGCTCTGTCTTCATCTGGCTAACAATAGCTTACTAGCGGCAGTAACTTTACCTGCAGACAAACCTGTTAGATACCACTGCATCTGCATTTGTTCTGTGTGGGGGTTTGAGGAGGAGTGGTTCGACGACGATGCATCTCACTCTGGCTCCCTGTGTCAGGTCTAAGCCGGGTTAGTGTCGGTCTTATACCGGCTCTCTTTCGCAATTGTGGTCCAGCTGGTCCGGCTGGGTGGCCCTAGTGTCCCTGCATTTCCTTTTCCCACATTAATGAGTGTATTTCCGTCATCTATCACGTAGATATACGTGTTGTTATTCAACAACTGACCGATGTTTGCTGACATGTAAGCTAGCTTTAGCCTCAGTCTTTTAGCATTAATGTTATACCACGTACACAGCTGTTAGATAACAAATTTAAGACACTTTCACATGGTTCTCGTTTTAAAACGTGTCAGATGGAAACATTAAAACGTCAGTTGGAGGCTGACTTCTTGACCGACTCGAGGTAGCAGTAGCTCACATTAGCCACTACACTGAGAGTCTAGCTGACAAATCTGTCATTTGCTAGCAATGAGAAGCTACTACTGTTTTCATCTCCGGGGAATCACAGACCTCGCATTTTAACATGCACTCCCTATTGCGATGTTAAATCTGCCCCCATTTCACTGTAAACTCCATAAATGCCGTGCGAGAATGGAAAGCTTGACAGGCATAGCAACAGTAACTAAGGACGGTGGTGCTTAGCAAAGGGTCACTTATCTGTATGTACATATACTGTATATTTGTCAATATAAAAATACATTTTTAAGTTGCATCAATATTCAATATCAAAACTGCTGGACAAATTGATTAATTATAAATCCAGTATTTTGATAATCAATTATTCATTCAAGTTATAGATGAAGCTACCACTACCACAAATGACTAAGACAAATAATTTACTTGCATGCATGCAACATTTGACCTATCAGATGGGTACATGGGCCATACATTCACACCATTTAGCCAAGCAGATGAAGCTAAGGCTCGCCGTCAGCTCCGTATCACCATTAATGCTGCAGGAATGAGTCCTAAAACCCAGAAATGAGTGCCAGTTCTTGTTCCCTTGTCTTGAAGTCAAAGGGTTTTTCGGTATTTGCCTGAAATAAGATCTGTGTAAGGTCTTAACACAAGCTTAGAAGACTTTGATGTTTTGTTCTACAATACAAAATACTTCATTTAATACCCCACTCATGAGGCTTTTACGTGACTTAAAAAAGGCAGTTGCTAACGAGTGGCTAAGTGAGACTACACAGGTTGTCGAGGACATTAAACATCACCATGCTTAACACTAGCGACTGCATTTACATAGTAGATCTTCCTCATATCATGCAGGCCGAGGTTCCAGCTTTTCCAGTGTGAGTATATTCCATTTTATATCATTGTAAATATAACATGTTTGAGTTTTGGACTCTTGGTCAGACAAAAGAAGCTATGTGAAGACAGATATCGACTCTGGGAACTTGTGATCAATATTTTCACTCCTCCCCGGTGTTTTATAGAATTCTTAACCAATAACTGACAGATTAATTAGTAATGAGAGTAATCACAGACTGGAATATCAATAAAATCCTACTGAGCCCAGGACAAACACATTTAAAAAGTTAAACAAAAAATACACTACATTAAAAGCAACTTTAAAAAGCAACACTTCCAGCTGTGTACTTTACGTGATGCACAGGTATTTGCCATATACCCGCTAAGAAAGCTTCATGATTTCTGTTCACTCACTTTAAAATAGAGAACTTTCACTTAAACAATTTGTGTTTGCGAATATGACAGTAGCCCCCAGCAAGTCACAATAACGCACTAAAATTAAGGATGATGTCAGAGGTTTTGTACCTTTGCACGGTTAAATAAAGGCTGCATCGACCTTAATCATTCAGTGATTTAATGCACCACCTGGCGAGCACGGGAAGTGACACAAATCAAACACACCCAAGATTATGCATGAGCAACAGATGCATGCTGGGCTTGGCAAAATGCTAAATGCTAACATGCTCATGGTGGACCTCCAGCAGTGACTTCTTCATTTGTTAGACAGTGTTGTGCAAGTTCACACTTAGGAAGAGCTGCTCAAAGTTCACACAGATTAAAATGAACTAGTTCACACTGATAGTTCATAATTTAGAATTTTGACCTAAATTCACAGCCCCCAAAATGAACTAGTTCATGTTAATTTCTTCTTCTTCTTTTTTTTTTAATTTACTTTGGCTAGAACCTCCTCCCACCAGGGAGACTGGAGTCTATATAATGACAACTTATTAAATGGTGTGCAATAGTCATGGTATTGTTGTTAAAACATGAATATTGACTAGCTAGGATTATTTATATCTTTAGTTATTAACAATTTACAACATTTTGAGAACGTTTTACACTTCAGCAGAAGGGCTGCGGAAGAAATCGAAATTTTATCAAAACTGCAACATGGCTTTCAATTTTGAACTTGCAGGATGTGCAATATTTGTTAAAGGCAAAATGTGTGTCCAAAAACTTAAATGAATGAATGTTGTGAGGCAGAGATGTCCTGTCCTACAAATCAGATTCTACAGACTTAATAAAATATCTTCATTTGGTACAGATTCCTGAAAAAAACAGGCATAATGATGTAAAAATGATCATTAACTTTAATATCGCAAATCATATTGCAATTGCAATGTAAGTCAAAATAATCGCAATTAGATATTTTTTCTAACTCGTTCAGACCTATTCAGCAGACACCAAACTTGAACACCAACATGCTGTTGAAATTTTCAGCTGGCAAGTCAAAATTCTGACTTTCCAGTTCAAATCGAACGCACCATAATGCACGCGACCTGCACGGAGATGAAGACGGAGATGAGACAGAGATGAGCGAATTATCTGTCCTTTTCTCATTGTAACAAGTCCAGTCTGCAGTGCAGTTCATACACTTCTTGCTACACGGTCAAACAAAGTTTTCCACTCAGCACCCCAGTATTTCTGTCCATATACGCACGCTTCCTCTCTCTCTGCTGCAATCAGAGCTGACGATGTGAGTTATCTCTCTCAGGAGTGAACAGGGCTGGGCAACATATCAATTTTATATCATATCATGACATGACACTGGACGATAGATTTTGGATATAGTTATATCATGATATGGCACATGTGTTGTCTTTTCCTGTTTTTAAAGGCTGCATTACCCACTTAGTAGTCAGTAATTATCAAAAAATCTCATTGGGTTAATATTTTGTGAAAGCACCAATTTTGTTGCAATATCATGGTATTTGGTCAGAAATATTGTGATTTTTACTCATTTTATCACCTTAGCCAGTTCCATCCCTTGCAGTACACATCATGTAGTCAGTCACACCCGACATGATCAATAATTATCATTATGGACCGATATGAAACTTCACTATCATGATAGGTTTTTCAACTATATTGCCAAGACCCAGGCGTGAACGTCGCTCACGTTCACGTTCACTGATTGCAAACCGATCCGTTCACCATTCACCAAAGATATGTGCATGTTCAATGAACACCGACTCTTTTGGTGCGTTCATGCACAACACAGTTGTTAAGACTGCTGAGGAACTTCTTCCTTCAGTGAGATCATTTTGCTCTTTTTGACTATCTCTGTCACAGTTGCGCCTCTTTCAGCTCAAATTCACACTGCACTAAACTGTGTAAACTAGATTACACCACTGAATACTTCAGTATGCACTCAAACTCAACAAATGCCACATTAAAATGTTCCTATGTTGCCGGTATGCTGGCAAACTGGTGTATTTCCAGCTTTCCGTTTATCGCCTTCTATCTGCCATCAGCCCTGCAGCCACACACCACCACAGGCCCGTCCAGCTGAAGCATCTATCACTGTGATAAAAGTGTTGTGCTGCCCGGTGATTGACTTTTAAAGAACAAGGTGTCCACAGTGTCTAACTCCGGCGTCTCAGAGGGACAGGCCTTCAATTCATCTCTTCTCTGACATCTCACTTTGTCTCAGGACACCGCGCACCGCGTCCCCGCCACACGAGGTGGTCAGAAACACTCAGAGCTGACACACACCTCATCGTGTCAGCTAATGCAGGGTTTGTCAGACCGTCCTAAGAATCGAAAAGAAAAAGAAAAGATGGTTTTGCGGACGGAAAAATGGACTCGGAGATTCAGCGTTCACATCCATTACCAAGACTTCCGCTCCGCCTTGCGTTCGCACCTGGATGATTGGATTGTAATCACACAAAGCAAAAACACATCAAACCCAGGTGTAAATGCACCCAAGATGCATTAAGGAGTCGATTATGTAAACTACCTCCGGAAATGGTCACAGATGCATTTACCCACGCTCACAACAAAGTCTAATGCAGTGCATTCTTCATCTCGATATAAAAGCAAACTGCCCGGAAATACAACTCTTGCTGCAGATCTAAGCAGAGGGCACAGGAGATTCAGGAGGAACATTACTCTGGATCTGACTGGTAAGATACTGCTGTACAGTCTGCTTTTTGGCAAGCTGAAGCGAGGTGGAAATTCTATGCATTTACCACAGATGCATGTAATTGGCAGCCACATTAGCTGCAGACACAGTCTGAATACAGGACACGACGTTTTGTGTACACTCGTATTAGTGTTCCTGTACTGTGCGCTCAGAGGACAGAGCTCTTTGTCATTCTGCACATTCATCCCAGAGGAAACTTAAGAGGAAAAAAGTTAGAAAAAGCTTCGTGCCCGTGACATTATCTGTTTCCGCCTTTAAATCCAGACTTCAGATCTGTCTTAAGGACTGTCAGCCTACTACTTATCTTAACTACCAGCTGTTTAATTATCATTCTCTTATCTCTTAGTCTCTTGTGTCCTTGTGAATAAACCTGCGTTCTTTCTTTATGATAAATGTCTATTCATTATAGCTATAGTTAGTTATACACTTTATTTGAAGAAGTGTGCATAAGACTGTCATTACACTATCATATCATGTTTATGCCTGTTTCCATAAAGCGTCATTCAGTCAGTTATGTCATTTTTCATGTTTTGTTTGAGATTACTTTGTTACAAAAACTTGACATTAATCAAGACAAGACCAAGACCTTCTTTTGTCTGACAGACAAACGCATGTCCTCACGCTTGAAAAGCTTGAACCAGAGAACGTTTGCCGCTTTACAAATCACTTGAATGAATATTTGATCATCAAAATTGTTATTGGAGCACAAAGCAAAAGGGGAGCGGGACTTGGGAGAGTTCAGTTGGGGGATCAAAGAACTTCAAATTGCACTGAAGTTGCTTTAGGTAACTTCTCCATTGTATGAAATTCCTGGAAGAACCACAGCTGGTTCCAGCAAGCACTTTTCTTCAGCTCCACAGCTTGTGAAGGAACCTTTTCTTTCTTTTTTTTTAAATTTAAGTGAGTTCTTGAGCACCTTGGAGGGATCCTAGAATTACTCAGGGCCTACAAGGGTTCTTTTAAGGACCGTGGACTTTTCTGAGGTTACCCAATTGACCCATTTTACTCAGGAAAGCTCCTGGAAGAACTGAGATTTCTGTGGCTAATATTTATGACTGTGTTGGTTTACTGTTTATGACTGTTTTCATTAAGTGTCATTCGGTCAGTTATGTCATTTTTCATGCTTTGTTTGAGATGACTTTGTTATGACAACTTGACATTAATCAAGACAATATAACATATCACTGTCGTTGTCATGGTAACTTGACATTATCAAGTGGATACACAGCTGTTATATGTTACCCTTGTGGGTACATATGCTAGTAACTTTTCCACGCATAAAGTAGTAATGGTGTATTTCTTATGGTAATTTGCATTGTGCACCCTGTACTTACCATTTTTATTGTGTAAGACATAGGCATTAGAAACTTGGTCACTTAAAAATGCAGTAATTGTGTATTTCATATTTCATATTGTATTTTGACCGTGCAGTGTGCACTTATGTATTATGTATGGCATCTCCACTAGTAACCTGGTCACTTCATAAGGTAGTTATTGTGTGGTTCATATTGTATTTTGTACTGTGCAGTGTGTACCTACTGCTTTTATTATGTAAGGCACCTGCATTTACTGCAGTCTGTTTTGCACTTTAAATTTTATTTATTGCATCCACTTGTTATGACTACAGATGGAAATTATCGTCTCATTAAATCTGGTGCAAACATCATTTCTTGTAAATGATCAATGTTATTGCACACTGTTCTGTTATAAATTAAATAAACTGAACTGAACTGAACTAAACTAAGTCAGACTTAAAGAAACAATTTGGCTTCATGTGTGAACATCACATAATACATCAGGAAACTCAATTTCATATAATGGGAGAAACAGGAAATTGCCAAAAAGCTGCTGTGTAGCAGGTTGGAAAACAAATAAATATAAAAATCCATCACGATCTCTGGCTCCCCATCCTTCCTGGAAAGGAAATGATCCCAAAAAGAGAGCAGTAAGAATGTATGAACCTCCAGAGAACTATAATTTTTATTACTGAAAAATAGCTAAAATTCATTTGAGTGTGAGGCTGCTGGAGTTCAGCCATAGTGTTGCAGCACAGCAGCATCAGACTGTCGTCTCTGACTAAATCTCAGCCTGGCTTAGATCAACACTTATCTATTGACAGGATTTGTTATTTACTGACAACATCAAGCCTAATGATACCTGGTAATTCAATATTAGCAGTCTGTAATAACTGTGTGGCTTATTGATCCACTTGGAAGGGGCAAGACTGAAGGTGCCTGACAGCTGACCAATAAACCTTAATTTATTAAGATATTGCAAATGCTCAAGTTCAAGCAAGGTCACAGATTAATTTTTAGACATGTAAATAAAAGGTTTGTTTAAGTCAACATAAATTCATACAGATTTACAAATTTTAATTCAAAAACATGTAAAATTGCATTGTTGTCCATCCCAGGTTTTCTATCCGCAAAATGGGGTGTGGCCTGAAGTTTGGGCAAAGTACCCGCATGTACTGGTCTGATGTACTGTATACTGTCATATGTGGTCTGGTTTTGACACCTACCATCATAAGACCATTATAAGTGTGCCATGAATATTTTCCTCGACCTTAAATAAAGTGCTGCATTTTGGACTTGTCACAAAGATGTCATTAAGTTTTATTACACTCTCAAATGCTTTACAACAATCAAATGAATAATCTGCAGGACTTCATCTAAAATTGTAGCTACCATTTGGTCTACTCATAAAACCATAAAGATGTCATTTTTGATGGAGTACAGTACCAAGGTAATTGGGCTTACAGTCAGCTTACAGTCCACATGGACAGACAGCGGTTAGCTAGTTTACTTGTTGCTAAAGTAGCTAACTGTTGTCTGTTGTTATGTGTAGTTGGTTAGGTTAGCTGTGGAGCTAGCCGCCTAATTAGCTGATTAAGCTCCGTCGTCCAACTGGCCACTGTCCGTAAATGTCAAGTTGTCATAACAAAGACATCTCAAACAATGTCAACTTTGCAATAAAAAATGCCATAATTGACCGAATGACAATAACAACAGTCATAAACATTCATAAAGACTCCATGTCCATGACAGGCGTCATGACAGTATGGACACTCCTTCAAATAAAGTGTTACCATCTATTGATACTAATGGGTCTGATGCTTTATCAGTTCTGCTTGTTGGTTCCTTTTGATTAGCGTGCAAGGAAGAAAATAAGCACCGATATTTTATAATAGTTTACTTTTTCTTGAGCAGCGACAGCAGCATTTCAATGTTAAAATGGTAAATGGCTGCATTTAGGTGCTTCTTTTAGTCTTTCGACCACTTGAAGTGCTACATGCCAACATTTACCCCATTCATAGACTGATGGCAGGAGCTGGCGCGCAATGTGCCAACCTGCTCATCAGAAGGAGTTTCTAATTCATTCTCACACACACACACACACACACACACACACACACACACACACACACACACACACACACACACACACACACACTCATTCTGATGGCAGAGCCTTCGGGAGCGATTTTGGGTTCAGTATCTTGCCCAAGGACACTTGCAGACATGAGCCAGGGATCAAACCACCGATCTTACAATTAGTGGACAATGTGCTCTACCTCTGAATGGTTAGCTTTAGTATTTAACTTTTACTTCGGGCATACTAGATACTGGCAGGTTGTGCTGCACTTATGGCTTCAAGCGTTCACGGAAAGACACAGGGGAGGAGAGGAGACAAGAGGTGAGGAAAGAGAGAGGCAAGACAGCATTCATGACCAAATAATAAAAACATGTTTTCCACTCTCCAAGACTCTCTCCTTCTGTCTCTCTATCTGTCTGCATGTCCAGTGGTGAGTTTACCACTCTATCTAATAGTGGTAATCTCACAGGAGCAATATTATTGATCTCACTAAAGCCTTTGATCTAGTGGATCATTATCTTCTTTTAAGCTACATGCTGTTGGCCTTGCGCAAAAGGCACTGTTTTGGATATTTTAGAATCTTTGACAAAAAACACTGTGTTGTTGTACTAGACAATGAATAAAATTTTTGAACTCTGCAAAAAGGTGTGCCTCAGCACTCTAGTTTAGGACCACTTCTGTTTTCTTGTTTTTATTAATGATCCCCTGTTAATTTTTTATGATTGATGCTCAATTATATGCAGACGATACTGTTACATATACATGAAAACCTTCAATGTCAATGTCAAGGGTCTAATTTAGGTTGGCTTCTTTTTTTATGTTTTATCTATTCATTGTTTTATTCCTGTTATTTTTTTCCAATTATTGCTAAATCATATACAGATGATACTGTTAAGTATACATGAAAACCTTCCCTATCACAAATTCAAGGCCTCCATCTGTCCATACTTCTGTGTGCAATGTGTTGTTGTACAAGGGAATAAATCAGATTTTTCAACTCAGCAAAAAGGTGTGCCTCAAGGTTCTAGTTTAGATCCACTTCTGTTTTCATTAATGATCTGCTGTTAATTTTCTCTGATTGTTGTTAAATTACATGCAGATGATATCGTTACATATACACGAAAACTTTCCTTATCACAAATTTAAATCTTCCCTCTGTTCATATTTCCGTACATTCATCGTACATGCATGGATGCTGGCCTTGTCCAATATGCATTGTTTTGGGTAAATCTATATCTTCAACAAAAAGCAATGTATTGTTGCACAAGGGAATAAATCAGATTTTAACACAGCAGAAAAGGTGTGCCTCAAGGTACTAGTTTAGGACCTCTTCTGCTTTTTTGTTTTTATTAATGATCTGTTATTTTGTTCCAATTGTTGTTAAATAGTATGCAGCTGATGCTGTTATATATACAGGAAAACCTTCTGTCCATACTTCTATACATTCATACATGATCCATACATGTATGGATGTAAAGCGGACCCATCCGTTCATCCATACATCCAGTTGTCCATTCATCCATTCACACAACAAAAGTGCCCACATAATTTTGTGTACTTTTGGTCAGAAGATATTTTTCATGTTTAAGCAAGGCATCTTAGTTCCATTTCAGATAAATCTTAATTCTACAGCATGATATTTTAGACAACAGTGTACCAACTTTGTGGGAACAGTTTATGTTTTGCTATTTCCTGTTCCCAAACACCTATGCCCCCATGTAAAAGGCCAGGTCCATAAAGAAAGGGTTTTCCCCCATTTGGGTCAGGAGAAGTTGACTGTCCTGCACAGAGCCCTGACCTCAACCTGGTCCAACACTGTTGGGAGGAAATGGGACACCATCTGCAAGCCAGGCCTCATCACCCACAACATCAGTGGCCAACCTCACTAATGGTCTTGTGGCTGAATGAGAGTAATATCCATGGTTTTGAAATGAGATCTTCAATCACATGTCGCTGTTGAGGTGTGTGCATACATTTGGCTGTAGTGCATATAATATGATGGCAGATAATGGTGTGAAACAGACAATTTTAAGCTTTAATGACTCTCCATACAAGCCCTGCCTCAGCTTATCATGCCTGCCTCCCATAATTTAAGTCATAGTGTGAGAAGAGGAGATATGTACCCATGATTGTGCAAAGTCAGTGTATTGTGACTACAAAACAAGACACAAGTCTCTGGTTGACAGCCCCGGAGGAAGAATTTATCAAGCAAAGATGAGAATCAGAGAGAAGACACTGCAGGAAGCACTGTAGGATCTCGCTACTCCTGGAGGAAAACAATTATCTTATCTGGATAGGGTGGAACTGACAGGTGAGAGTGCAACGCGGCGAAAGTCCAGAACAGTTCAGAGAAAGCAGATGAGGTTTTGTTAGATGACACGTGACTCAAAGGAGTGTTTACAGGAAGAAAAATAGAATATATGCGGAGGAATTTGGGCACGTACCTGACACCTCTCGAACTTTCGCTTTCAAATCTGTAAATGACAAAGACATCGATCAGGAGGGGTAAAGGAACTAAAAATGGAACACTGACCTACTTAAAAAAAAAGGTTGCATCTGTTTCTTAGGCAGCATATTTTGTGCCCTGATGATAGGAACTTAAGTCCAGTTACATGCGGAAAGCGAAAATCATGATGCTGCACTTCTGAGCAGGTCAAAATGAGACATGAAACTGCAACGACAGCACGAAATTACATTTGGCTAAATAACTGTCTCATACATAACTGAAGGCAGTTCAGCGCAAAGCTAAGCTGCCAATTAAACTAGTGAAACTGCCTTCTTTGCTTTTCCAGACCAGCAGGTCTAGGACAGTTAAATCCCAGCGGCCAGCAGACAGAGAAGCCGCCCATCAGAGGCAGACCATCAGAAAATCCAACATGCAAGTTCCTACACACACACGCACACGTGCGTCATAGCTCTACTTAACTCATTTACAAGCAGTCTAAATTATGCACAAGGTTTACTCTAGCTGTTCCTTGGCACTGTCAAAATGCGTCTGTGATACCGTTGAGCAGTTTTAACCTACATCAAACCAAAACATTGTGGGGAACCTGTTTCCCTCAGCTCCACATTTCCCTCTAATCCTAATCTATCTGAGAGGATTGATATGAAAATCAAAAGAGTTGGCAGATGCCTTTTTCCTGCATTTTTGTCTCGGTGAAGCTGATTTTGTGGGAAACCGGCACATAAAATCTCAGCATAAAACACAGTCTCCAAGTACAGTGCACAGTTCACCCCAAAATCAAAAAGACCCCTGGTCTGTAGTGCTATTTATCCTTCTAGATGTTTTTGGTGCGAGTTGCAGAGTTTTGGAGATATCAGCCGAGATGTCTGACTTCTCTCTAGTGTCCTGGTTGCTCTAATCACCAAAAGAATACATTTGAAAAATTCAAAACCAGTGTCTCTTTCCAAAAATCATGACCCAGTTAGTCAAGATAATCCACAGACCTTGTTTTGAGCAGTTTTATGTAGGAACTACTTTCTTTCTCCTTGAAAGAAAGTAGTTCCAGAAGATTCTATGGCAGACAGAATAAAAGCTGCTCCCTGCTGTTTTACTTGTTCTCATAAAATGTAGGTACGATTTTAAATAAATATTAAATTCATAAAGATGTTTAAATACACAAATACCCTAAAACACCAGAAAGATTCAGAAGAAAATATGGGCAAAAATGATAAATACTTTTAAATGTTTCACACAAGTATCTCAGTTGTGTTGTTACATTTTCATTATGGCTATTTGAAGACATTAAAATGTTGAAATTACTTATCTTCTTTAATTTCTCTTTTTTTTTTGGCTTTATCAAAATAAAAGGTGACCCATTTTGCCAGTAGCACCTGAAAACCGTCTCAGGATGTATTTTTTTTAGAGATGAAGTCATAAATTCTGTTTGATTATTCTTTATTTTTTCTTCTGCATATTGTAGTACGGAGAGCAATGTTTATAAAAATGTGTCAAGTTGGGAGCCAAAGGATCGGGATGATTCAGTAAACAGTTCTATAATGCTAATTTTCAGAAAGTGTCCCATTGTAACAATACTTAAGTAGCTAAGGGCAAATATTTTACATTACTTTACATTAAAGGGTTTTCTCTTAAATTGCCCTTAGGGTGATTTTATGCAACTCATTTTTTTCTGAGGCATTTTAGATGAAACTTTAAGGGAAACCTTGGCCTAAGTGCTTTTATGCAACCGGCCACTGGAAATTACAAGCCGAATAGAGTAAAATGACCTATTTGGTTCTTTAACCTTGGGCAGATGTGCAGCCAGGCGTGTTTGTAATGACAGATGCCAGCATGACTGTGGGTCACCACAGTTCCTGAAGAATGTCATGTCAGAGTCCAGCGGTCACATAACTGGACAGATCCCTTCGATTCACTGGAAAGACGGAGGTGGAAAATTCCATCCTTGAAAGGGGACCGCTGAAACGCACAGAGGGCAAACTGCCTGTGACGTCTGTTAAATTCACTCGAGAAAACGAGGGGGACTTCTCTCTTCAATTTAGCTCCTGTTGGACTGTCTCAGAGAGTGTAACCAGTCAGCCTTAATAGCTTTGACAGACTCCTTCATTATACCCAGGTTGTCTTTCATAACCCACCACATCCAGCTAATAGGGCTCTTGTCTTTCCTCAGTCTCCCTTCAGCAGGAAAGTGTCAGCTTTTTGGCCTCCGGTGCTCAATACTCAACTAATGAGAGTGATCTATCAGCTGTATTGGATTCCGCTCCGTAGAGATGGGTGAAACAAACGCTTGCAGAGGTAGCGCTGTGACACCTCCATCCATGCTGTGTTTTCCCAGACAAAGCCACAGAAGCGTGACAAATCCTTCACTAATGGCATAATGGTACCCCGCGTGTGCAAAGCTGCTTTGATGAGACATTACCGAACTTCACATGTTCTACTCGGTCACTACTGTTCTCAGATGACACGCAGAGCAAGCACGGCGAGGGGAGTGGCGCCTGATGGGAACGATGGGAGGGGAGGCATCAGAAGGTGCAAGGTAAGCAAGAAGTGATTGAGAACAAGACCACATGCCCAAAGGAAATCATAAGCTGTCAGTGCGAGACTGACAAAAAGATTAACCTGTCCTTTGTCAGGAGCAAAATCAATGGTGGACCGTAAACAATGAGGCTGCGGCAGGAGGAGCTGCGACTGGACGTCTTCTGGCCCTATCAGCAGCAGCAGTGGGAGGGAAGAGGGACGCGAGACTCGCCTTTAAACTGACTGACAACTGGCGAAGATGAGATAGTCACAGGCGCAGTTGCAGAGATTAAGATCAGCGGCCTGATAAAACCCAGTTAATGATATCATCTGAGGATGTGAGATAGCTGAGCTTTCCCCAGAATTTGCCTCCAGTTACCAAACAGGCCACATTAGGACTGAAGTGCTGAGCCAGGGTTATCAGTGCCGGGCAATGATGGCAGCAGCTCCACATGCATTATGCTGAGAGTGGGAGGAGACCACAAGTGCATAACTTAGTTACCGTACATATTGAATGCTGTCGTCTCAAGAGAGATGCTGCATAATTATGAATTCATCCATACTGGTAGAGATTGGCCTGTGTTGTACTCTCAGTGGTGGCTGTGTCAGGGGTATTACAATTATTGCACTGCTATAATAGTGCAATATACTGATGATGATATATAGGACAAACCACATACAAGAGAGGGATAATGCATGTTGCAAAAGGACGGCATCAGTCATGGTTTATCTGTCAGAACTTAACATTTTCAAAGTCAATAAGGGTTCAAATGGGTTGAATAACTCATCTGACAAAAAACAAATTTTCTCAGCTACCCCTGGAGCTATCCAGTCAAACAGACAGATGTTTGGAGATATAAAGGTTTCTACCTCAACCCCAAAACTCTGAAGGTGAATGGAATGTTTTCCTCAAAGCAAAGTAAATTTAAGAATTCAAATAGCAATGCATCTTTCAGTGAGCTAGTTTACCAAATTCTGTGGGGGTTTTTTTGAAGAAGTTTTTGGTAAAATGGCTGAAATAAGGTCTGTGGTTAACTAAAGCTCAAGAGATTCTCATATTTTGTTCTACGACATCACTTAATAACCCAAGTGGGCTAAATGAGACTACAGAGGTTATCGGAGACATTAAACCTCATCACACTGGTCACTGGTGGTGACGTTGAAGTCACACGACTGTGGTGTAGTTTGTTTATAGCTTATCTTTAGCTTTTTACTTATTGCAACAGCATTCACACTTCAAAAATAGTAATAAGTGGCATTAAATTGTGAAGAATATCTATGCACAAATCATTTAAGAATCAAACTGATTTCTGTGATTATCCAAAACTCAAATGGAAGAATCAAATTGGCTGTTTGTGGAGGGAGCCAGATGCTAACTTCCGGATTGGACTACAAAAATCCCTGCAACACTCTATAGTTGGGCTAATTGAGGTAGTATTGTAGCTGGTTAGCTAAACCATAACACAAGAGTGTGAAACAAACTAGCAAGAATATGCTAGAACTTACCAGCCACAATAGCTCATGAAGTAAGCAAGCTAGCTCAGTTGCTAACCAGCCAAAAACACAGTGTCAAGAGCTGTCCTACAGTTGACTCACCGCCAAGACCTTTGTTGAGCAGTTTATACACAGAAGATGGTTACATAAGTGGTTACAAAACAGCAAATATGATATAATTCACTGATTTTCTCCTCTATTCCCTCAAAAACCATTGGCAAAATGCTGAAATTTTTGTGTTTCCATTCAGCACTATTGTGTGAATGTAAGGAGTTGGGATTTATCAAGATAAACAGTTGGAGGCGCTAATTCTCCAGTGCATAATGAGAAAACCTTAAAGTAATACTCCACTTTGTGAGAATAAGCCACTCAGTATGTACTCACCACTATGCCGATGTGATGATGGGTGAAGATCTTCAGTTCACAAAACAATCCTGGAGTTTTAGGAGAAACAGGTTAGCAGCCTCATCCAGTACAATGGCAGTGAATGGTGACCACGGATAAAACGTTAAAAATAGCACACAAAACAAACACAAAATGTCTCCATCCTGCTTGTGTGGTGTAATCCAAGTGTCCGCGAGCCACGACATTAAAAATTCACCGCAAAAGACGCCATTTACGTCGTGAAATGTCATTTGTAGCATGTAGCCGGTAGGATGTAAACATGGCGTCGATCTTGCGAGACTTCCGCATGTGAGTCCATTAAGATATATACGAAGTCTCGCGAGATCGACGCCATGTTTACATCCTATTGTTTTGTGTTCTTTTTTTAACGTTTTATCCGTGGTCACTGTTCACTGCCATTGTACTGAATGAGGCTGCTACCCTGTTTCTCCGAAAACTCCAGGATTGTTTGGTGAACTGAAGACCTTCACCCATCATCACATCAGCATAGTGGTGAGTACATACTGAATGGGTTATTCTCACAAAGTGGAGTATCACTTTAATAAAAGAGCTCCAGTCAAATCTCAAATGATGGAAAAACATGGAAAATGTGCATTTATTTGAGCAACATAACAGTCCCCTCATCACTCCACACAGATGTGATGTTTACGTCTGCGACTATTTTTCATCCATTCAGTGGAGTAGATGCTGAAAGCTGCTATAAGCGATTCTGGAGAAAGATGGTTGATTGTTGAGTGTCATTCTCAGGTTGTCAAATACAGACGCTTTGGGTTGTTGACTCGGGTCGAGGCTCAACAATCAACCATCTTTCTCCAGAGACACTTGAAGCACATGCTTCATGTACATCATGATTAAAGTCTGTTTCCATTGCACTTTGTTTTCTCTTTACTTTTATATTTCCACTTTTTGTTTCCAATCTGGTTTTATTCACAAATTAAAGCTGCACGTAAAGCACGTGCATGGAAACACACGTACAGAAGCTGTGTGATCAGTTTTCATAGGGACTATTTGTTTGGGAGAAAGTAGTTCCACAGTAAACTGTTGACAGCAGTGTCTGTGGATTATTCAGAGCAACAAGAATGGTTTCACATGCTGATGGAACAGCCACTGGGGGCAATTTGGGGCTCAGGCCCAAGGAGACTTCGACATGTGGACTGGAGGGGCCGGGGGCTGAGCAACAGCCGCCCCAACGGTGATTATTGTTTTTAATGTAGTTTTCAAGGTTTTCATTAGTTTCAGTTTCCACTGAAAATCATTTTTGAGAATTGGCACAAAGCCATTTGAGGGGTTTTTGATTTTTACTCTTCAATTATGCTGGAAAACATATTTTACAAGATCAAACTCTTGGCTATTAAAGCTTGTAGAGATTAAATTTTTCATTATAAATATTTGTCAGTGCCGTCAGATGGAAAATCTGGCAGAGTTGACGTCTTACACAGTTGACAGAATGTTATTTCTTTTTTAATTTCGCAGCGTAGTCATAGTGAGCAGCCATTTTATTGTTTAAAGTGTCTCAGAGTTCTCTTAATGCTAATCAAAATATACATTTTTAAACCATAATTCTTATTCAGCTTTGATTTAGAAGGGCTACAGAGTCGACATGTTATGGTCGAGACATATCTGACACATATCTGACATATCAAAAAATAGAAAGTTTACCAGTGCTTGAGCAGCATTCCTGCCTTTTTTTAAACCAGGAAGTGAGACAGGGGTCCTTAGGGTATAGCTAAACTTTTTTATGCCTGATTAAATCATGTTTTTGTACAAATCTGATGGAGCTGACTAACATCTGGGACACAACTTCAAAGGGACAACATTTTCATTAAAAAACTATTTTAAGACAAAGATGATTATAATACATTTTGACATGTATGTTATCAGTAGGTATTGTTAGTTTTAGATTGTGAGGGCTTTTAACATTTTTAAATTTTTTAAATTTGTGAATTCTTGTCTGAGACAAGTGTGTTTTCTGGCACAAAGAAAGTTTAGAAATTCTAAAAAATTAAAGCAAACCAAAACATTTCAGAGATTACATATAAGTCACATGTATAAATCCTTAAAGAATACATTTTCACCAAAAAATTAGGATAAAGGTGTTGAGGATTTTCTTTGGTAGGACATATTTGTGAAGAGTTCGTGCTCTCTAAACCTTGACCGATAAAACCAAAACTAAACCTGATATAAAGAGTGAGAGTGAAAATGAGATTCTTGTTATTTGGGTGAGACAGCATTTTTAAGTGCAAAGGTTAAACGCCTCAGAAAAAATGATTCCTGGGACAGTTTTTTTTTTTTCCCCCTCTATTGACTATAACTGCTCTTCAGGTCATATGACTAAACAGGAAATGCACCCAGTGGGCCCACTTCTCCTGCGCAAAAATCAACACTGTGTCACCAGCAGGAACATTCCTGCTGTGCCCTCCCTTCCTAATGGATGGATCCTCGTCGCATGACCCTTTTTGTGCAAACTGAGAGGAGGGGCACGGAAAAGGGCGACTGTAAGAGAACATGAAAGCAGGGGATGTGACAGAAAACGCCCACAACGCTTGACTAATTGAAGGGAAAATCAGGGATCAGGCCATGTTGCCTGAGCAGATGTTTATAATGGGAGCAAATTAAACAGAGTTGTAGAGATGTTTGATATGGTATATTAACAAAATAAGTATATATTATCGCTATTAAGTGAGCAGTCATTGGGTTTATGTGTTCTGAATGTCATAATGTAGCTGAACAGCAACAGAATACTAATGCTAGAGATTAGCACACAACAAGGTAAAGGCCAACGCTGATATATGACTTAAAGCTGCATTAGTTGACTTCTTTTTTGCCGACGTGGGTATTGCAGAAGAGGCTATAAAAAGAAGGCTGACATCATTACTACTGACAGTTAAAGGGACAGATCACCCGCAAATCAAAAATACATATTTTTCCTCTGGCCTTGTGAGCAGTTTCATGTAAGAACTACTTTCTTCCTGCTTTAGAATCTACTGGAACTACTGTCTTTCTTTCTGTGAAACATTAAAAGTACATTACAAAGTATTTAGCAGTTTTTGTCCACCTCTTCTTCTGAATTTTGGGGTATTTCTGTATTTAAAAATATTTATATATATTTACTGTTTATCTGAAATATTACATACATGTTATGAGAACAAGTAAAATAGTGGGGAATAGCTAGAGCTTTCTTTCTTTCTGCAGTAGAATCTACCAGAACTACTTTCTTTCCACTAGAAAGATCAAATTGGCTATTTGTGGAGGGAACAGATGCTAACATCCGGGTTAGACTACAAAAATCCCTGCAGCATTCTATAGTCAGTGAAGGAAGCTTTGGCTTGCAGGGCTTGTTGATGTAGTATTGCAGTTGGTTAGCTAAACCATCACACAACATTCTGAAATAAGCTAACAGGAGCATGCTAGCACTTGCCAGCTACAATAGCTCATCAAGGAAGCAAGCTAGTTCAATCGCTAACTCGACAAAAAGTTAAGTTTCAAGAGCTGTCCATCTACTGGAACCGCTGTCTTTCTACTAGAAAGAAAGTAGTTCCTACATGAAACTGCTCACAACAAAGTCAGTGAATTATCTCGAGTAACCAGGTCATGATTTTTGAAAATAGACACTAGTTTTGAATTTTTCAAAATTATTTTTGGGCGCTTTGAGCGCTACAAGCGGAGTGACATTTAGTCCCATTATGTTAGCAGACATCTCTCGGGCAGATATCTCCAAAACTCTGTAACTCACACTAAAAAAAACTTAAAAATGGATAAATAGCACTACAGGCCAGGGGGAAATATTTATTTTTGATGTGGGGCTGAACTGTCCCTTTCAATATGTGTCTTCTTGTCCAAGGCAGGGAAACATTTGTTACACTTCCATATGAGTAACACCCAGCAGATAAAGGCTAAATCACCAAAGAGATTCTTCTACAATGACAAAAATATCACTGAGCTCTTTGTTGGATTCATTTCTGCCTTCTACTTCAACTCACAAATCAATACATCCGGCCCTAATGAGGCAAAAAAAAAAAAACCCTGATGAGGAATGAAATGTCTGCTTGTAGAAAAGCTGCAGTAGTATATTATAGCAAATATGCCTCACTGACAATCAACCGGGTTCCAGCAGCTGTCAGTCCAATCATCGCAAGGATTAGTATAATTAACATTTTCTAGACCCACAGAGTTTTTCAATCAAGTATAAAGTTTTAATAATCACAGATGAATGGGGCTGCAGGGAATTATGCGTCGCACTTGTTCAAGCACTTCTCCCCAGCGCCTTAACCTTCCATCTGGAAACACACTTCATCTGGGTGAAAATTACCTACAGTCCATTTTCTGTCCATTTCAGGCTACAATAAAAACCAAAATACAGCACCGCCCTGACTCGAGTCTGGGCCGAGCGGGCAGAGTCACACACACAAACACGCTCGGAGCAAACGCGGAGAATTCCCAGTATAGCTGCGGAGGGAACGGCAGGAATCTTGGATAGCAGTGTGGGCAAACGTGATCCAGGCATGCTGTAATGAACTGGCAGGGGGCTGCAGCCAAGCCAATTAAATGATATGAGCCTGACAATAAGTGGTTTCATTACATGACCTCAAGAAACCCACCGCAACCAAATTTAATCATCTCACAATGCACTGCTTATAAGAAACCTTCATGCCTTGACACTTTTTAAAAACAGATTACAATTCCCATTACAAGTCTCAACTTGCAATTTCAAAGATTTTTATGAGGTCCAAGGTGGAAGAACCAAAGTGCCTTTCTTAGTTTCAATAGCCAGCTCAGTTTCTGGCGTGCTTAAAGCTGGGACTAGGAGTATGCAGTTTAGCCTCAAAAAGTGTGAAAAGCCAATAAAAGCGATTTCTCTCATATTTCATTTCTGTTAAAGTGCTACTGCTCTCCTTTGTGCGAGTCCCTGCGAGTGAAGAGAGGAAGCTTCCGCTGGCCGCTGGATATAGCAGCTTGTCTTGAGCCTGGTTTTCATTTTCTTCTCTGTTCCTGTGTCAATTATACCTGTAGTTGTTTAACCAAACGGGGTAATGGAATTAACCTCTTCACACGCTGGGCAATACATCACAGCCAAACCAGACGAGCACAATCGGGAGGGTAGCAGGAGTCAGCCCTCTGCAGGAGCCCTGGACGCCCCGAGGGTAGGACAACCTAAACCACTACATTTCTACAAGCGCTATACAGTACTATGTTGAACATGAAATATTCCATATGAATATGGATTACTTGTTCTTTCTAGTTTAAAATAAATACTGTACAGTCAATTTTAGGAAGGAATATTGACTAGACTGGGAACCAGATGAATCCATGTTTTATTTGGTCTGGCAGATAAATCTGGCCACTAGGGCTGGGTATCGTTCAAAATATTAGGATACCACTAGCTTTAAATTGATACAGATACTAATAGAGTACTTAATTCAGTACCTTTTACTTTCATTTTGGTGGCATCCCAGCACACTGAGCTGCCAACTTGACTTCACAACCACAGACTGCAGTTGATATAGGGCTGCAAATAACGATTATTTTCACAGTCGATTTATCTGTTGATTACTTTCTTGATTAATCGATTAATTGTTTGGTCTATAAAATGTCAGAATATGGTGAAAAATTATAATCAGTGTTTCCCAAAGACCAAGAGGACGTCCTCAAAGGTCTTGTTTTGTCCACAAGCCTGAAAAAAAAAGACATTTAAGAATCAGAAAATTGACCCTTTTTCTTAGAAAATGACTCAAAGTGATGATCAGAATAGTTGACGATTAATTCAATATTATTTATCATCTATTATTTGATTAATTGTCGCATCTGTGAGTTGGTAACTGTGATAGAGGGCCAATCACACATTGCATTCAAATATTTGTGGTGACTGTGAACAAAACCATACAAATAGCCATATCTCTTGACTGGAGAAGTTTCAATACTACTTTGCATTGGTTTATTTCTATTGATACCTAAAAGGTATTGAATACTGATACCCAGCCCTACAGGTCACCCTCTTGTTCAGACAGATTTCCTCCCGTCCTGGACCTTTTTGGGCCAATCATAACCATTCTAATACATTGCAGGTTTGATATGATGACTGGACAGTGGAGCATAATCTTATTGGCCATTGAAGCATTTTTGTAAACAACCAAAATGGCTGCAGAACTGTTTCTGTTGAACCCGCCATCATGTCAATAATAAAAGCACTGGACAGTATATTTTCTCTAAAAGAGGGGAAAAAAAGTGCTTAAAGCTTATGTTGACAAGAAAGATGTGGATTTGGTTAATTTTAATTTACCAGCCACACTAATTCATGTTTCATTGCTGTGATTGGTTATAGGTCTTTTTTTTTTTTTTTTTACAAAAAACAAAAAACAAACAAACAAACAAACAAAAAAAACAGCAGACATGGAACAATATTATCGTTCATAAGAAGTCATGTTTCTGGCCACTAGACAAATCTAAGTCTAACAATCACTTTCCTTTTAGCTCTGTTTTGGTCTCCACCAACTCTTTAAATGCTCCACTATGTTCACCAGCTGGCTAATTTTGTCTGTCAGCTGTTTTCTGTTGGGCTGGTTATCAGAGCTTCTGTTATTATGAAAATTTTGTTACTGCCTTATTACAACTTGGGTCTTATTTTAATAGTTTCACTACATTACACATAACAGACATTGTTCTCACTCCCAAATCGTCAAGTATGGCAGCCTGATCAGTGGCCCTACGCTTCAAACACATGATACTCTAGGTATTCCTCTAGATGTCCCTTTTGTATGTGCAGGGTTCCACATTGAAGTAATAATAAATATGCAACATTGAGGTAGACTTTCAAAATAAAGGCACTGTGCTATCAAATCGGTAATAAAAGATCTGGTATATTTTTTGTAAAAGAAGAAAAAAACTTTGGTACTTAAAGCTTTTGTTGATAAGAAAGTGTGGATTTGTTAAGTTTAATTTATCCAAATAACAGAAACATTTTGGTCTGCGCCCATTGATAACTACCCACGGAAACTGAAAAATGAGGTTCCAGACTAATTTGCATCCGGCGATACCAGGCAACATATTGACATCAAAACTGCCGAAATCTCAACAGTCACTACTTGTGGCTGCTTAAATCAGGGGTCAGCAATCTCTACTATCAAAAGAGCCATTTTTACCCCAAAAAAGAAAAAAAAACAGGTCTGTCTGCAGCCACAACTATTACATTTTTCTGTGAGACTTTCTTTCTTTCTTTCTCTATCCATCCAACAATCATTAAGGTTTTAGAAAATTACCTCTTGTTGGAGTTGAAAGGACAGCTGATCAATGCCAATAACTGAAATACTTGGAAGGGCACTGACAGTTGTAGCTTTTAAACTCGCTCTCCAACTTGTACTCTGTTCTGGCACAAACCCTTTCATCCTATTGGAGTTTTAAAAGTAACTTACTGACATTGACTGCTGCATACAGCTTTACAAGACGTTTTGGCTACAAAGACTGAGAAGACTTGTTCTGGGGCCAAATGTAGTGATGATAAAACAGGGTTATTATTCTATTAATGTGGAGGATGGCTTATCACCTCCTCAAAATCATTTTTCCTTTGCAATTGTGCTTCAATAAATTGCTTTTTTAAAGGATATGTGAAAATTTTAACTATTTTGATCTATTAAAGACACTTAAGGCTATCCAACCAATGTCCTACTGGTCGGCAATAGCAGTAATTGAGTGATTACAATTTGAAGTTCAGTAATCACATTACACAAATAATCCCATTAAGGCTCTGTTAATTTGACAGTTGACTGGAGGGTTGGCTTGTTTACTGTCCTACCAGGAGTCTGATTGGTTGACATACAGTATATTCCATTTCTGCATTCACTAAAGAGACTGGTCCAGTTAGCTTTCACCAAACAGGAGGAATAAACCTTCCAGTAACTCCAGAGTTGTCATATTTATGTGACGTGTGATGTCTTCTGTTTTGCTACTGTTAGCCACTGATAAGCCTGCATTGAGGTCACAGCTGGGTTTGTTCAGAGATAAAAGGGGGCATGTGAACCCCACAAAAATTCAATTGTGAGGACCGGACTTCTGGAATGTTGCATTCAACGAAATGTCAAATGTAGCATGTAGCAGGTAGCATGTAAACATGGCATCAATCTCGTGATATTTTCACACGTGCAGCCATTAAGTGATAGACAAAGTCTTGTGATACATTGGCGCCATGTTTACAAGCTACCTGGGAGGTTACAGTTGACATTTTGGTTAAAAACATGGGGTAAATGCCGTCTTTTGTGGTTAAATTTTAACTTGGATTACACCACACTTACAACACACGAGCAGGATGGAGGCATTTTGTGTTTGTTTTGTGTTCTTTTTTTTTACATTTTATCTGTGGTCTCCATTCACTGCCATGAGCTGCAACCCTGTTTTCTGCTGAAACTCCAGGATTGTTTTGTGAACTGAAGATCTTCAGCCATCCTCACATCGGCATAAGGGTGAGTACATATTGAGGATTGGACTATTATTCAACGGTGGAATATCGCTTTAAGCTAAGCTAAGGACTATATGTTTCAAACTGCACTTCTACTAGCCCTGGGCTACATGTCTGATGGTACAACAACTGATACGAACATTTTAGGATGTTCTGTACGCCTCATTTTACATAGGCCCTTTTCAGTCCTGGGTTCAGTCGATTTTCAAGGGATAATCCCACAAACTCAGGGCTGACCCTGCTCTGGAGCAGGGCCAGCAAGCCTTCTGCTAAAGGCATTGTTAACCAACTTTGGAATGTTCCAGGATTGTGCCAGTGTGAAAGCTTTCTTAGCCTAGGGCTAACAGCTCACTTGGCCTGGGGCTAAGTGCAGTATGAAAAACCCTTTATGGGCTTCTCATGAAGGTACGCTATTCATAACACTGGAGTTACATCCAATAACTACTATTTTCAGTGATGACATTTTAGTCACCACATGGAAAATCTACCTGCATTTGGTGCTTGGTGGAATACAAATCACAATGTTATAGCGGTAGAGGTAGAGTCATCTTACATTTGGGTTAGGGTTAGGGTTAGGGTTAGCCAACACCAGCACTGGTTCTAGATTACTTACACAACTAGTCTTTGAAGAATTCCTCCTTAATTTTATATTTTAGCCTTTGCTAGTTCAGGTAGGTTAAATAGGCTTTCAAAAAAAAGGCACTGTGCTATCACTTCAGTAATAAATGAACTGGATGGAATATTTTCTTTAAAAGTAGAAAAAGTGATACTTTAAAGCTTATGTTGACAAGAAAGATATGGATTTGGGAAGTTTAATTAACAAACCAGGCTACATCACATGTTTTGTTTCTGTGATTGGTTGTAGGTCTGTGCAAATGGTGGGGGCATTTTGGTATGCAAAATCAGAAGTGAAAATGAACTGAAAGGTTCCACACTAATTTGCATTGGCAAATTGTTTTGGTGACACCAGGTAACATACTGACATCAATAACTGTCAGAATCTTAACAGTCACTACCTGGCGACTACCAAATCAGGGGTCAACAATCTTTCCTATCAATAGAGCTATTTTGTGGCCAAAAAAGAAGAAAAAAATGTCTGTCAGGAGCCACAACTATTAAATTCTCTATTTTCCTACAAGACTTTCCTTTCTTGGATTTGGCATCCATAGCTAGCCTTGGATGAATTGAGACTAGCCACTGGCAGAATTGGAAATGGCATCAAGCCATAGCTAGTTTAGGTAGGTTCAATGTTTCAGAAGTCCTGCATTTTAAGTCGTTATCCTGACCTGAGCAGACCACACCAGCCTATGAAGGCCACCACCATCACCACAGAACTTGTTTGATACATGTTTTCCCTGCTCATTGCTTTTCAATTGCCATTAAGAGGGTAAGTATATTGCTGTACAACCCTACAATCAACCATTAATTGGTACAAGGACATGTTTCCTCACTCACAAACAACTGCTAATTGTTCTTGATGGAGCACTTGTTCAAGGTGGAGGAGCCTGCAAATAGGGTTTCAGTGGTGCCATCAGCACCACCATTATGCTCATAACCTATTGGAAAGCATCTATGCTACTTATGTCTTGTCTTTGTCTGTGTATGATACTTTAAAAAATATGGGAGATCTCAAATGGTGATTATCAGTACTGTATAGTACTGTATCTCAGGCAAACTTTCCTAATGGTTCTCATGTAATAAAGTGTTTCTTATCTTCAGAACATCATATATTTTTTCAGATCCATTTTATACTCGAGCTAACACAGCAATGATCACATGATATAACTAGAGGGACACTCAGAGGGCATGGATCACCGCCAAGGCCAACAGTCCACTCTTCTATGATGCAAGTCTGCAAACTTCACACTCAGTATGAATGTTTGTTGTCCTGAAGCATGAAGTTCCATATTTTTGCCTTAATGTCTGGTGAATTTTGTTGCAGACAATTCACATGTGGATATAAGTAAGAGTGTAATTAGTTGCAAATTATGTGTGTTTATGTTTCCATAGTCAAACCTTAGTTTGAGAGAAGCTGCGTTGGTGCAATTGTTAAAATAGGACCAGGTTTCTGTATGAAGTTTGAGCGGCTTCATGTATAAGCTACTGCAGACAATTACTGGCACCTGTGAATGCGGGCTGTGATGTGAAGCCATCGTATTGCTACAATTGGCTGAAAAATAATTCTTGTATCCATCCTGTGATGAGGATCTGGTTCAGAATTCAATGGGTTCTTCCTTGAACATAGCTACACCTTTCCACCAATTTTCATGATAATCGGCCCAGTAGTTTTTCAGCAATCCCGTGGACAACCTGACAAACAGACGGCACCGAAAGCATAACCTCCTTGGCGGACGTAACAACTTGCCCAACACTAGTTCTAGATTACTTACAGCACCTATCCTTTTAATAGTTCCTCCTCAATTTCACATTTTAGCCTCAGAGAGCTGAGGTCATTAAGTAGTTAAGGTCATTATCCTGACCTTAGAAAATATCCTGACCTTAGAAAATAATGTTGCAGCAAAGACTGCACCACGCCAGCTTATGGAGCGCTTAGATCATAATGTGACCTGTTCGATAGAAATGTTTTCCCTAGTCACTGCTTTTCAAATGACATTAATGAGAAAAGTACATTGTTGTACAACCCTTGAATTTGCCATTAATTGGCACAAGGACTGGCTTCTCACTCACAAACAACTACTAATTGTTCTTGATGGAACACTTGGTCAAGGTGGAGGAGCCTGCAAATAGGGTTTCAGTGGCGCCATCAGCACCAACATTATGCTCAAAACCTACAGGGAATTCATTTATGCTACTTATACTGTCTGTGTATGATACTTTAGAAAATATCTCAAATGGTGATCAGTACTGTACAGACACAAACACACACATACCTTGGATACTTATACACACACGGCCTCACTACGGGGGAGGCAACATAATTGAATCTCAGTGCTTTTTCTTTTCCAGGATATAAATACAATACACAGGCCTTCTATAAACAAAATTATGAACCCTTCAATGCAGAACATTCAACAATATCTATTCTAGAGAGAGGAGACACACCTGATTCTTAACCATGAAAAAATGATTAGTTCTTTTGTGTATTTCCAGAATGACTCATGAAATTACACTAAAATTAAATTACTTGTGAAAGACAATGAGTGCTGGCGGATGGAGACTGATACAGAGCAGAGGTAAATAGCGCATTTGTTGGCAGGTAATGTACGATATTAGCCCGGCACCGGCCTCAATTTGTTATCTCCATGATGGAATAAAAATGAACCCTCAGTCTTATTGGAAGATACTATCATTCCCCCTGTGAGCGGAGTACCAAACAGCAATATGGGCAGTCTGCCAGCAGGTAGTGGAGGTGTGTGTATGTGTGCGTGCGGGAGACGAGGTAGGGGTAGCACTACACTGAACTCTGTGGGTTCGGGCCAGACAAACATGTTCACTGAGTGGATGCCTTATGCACTCTGATCCTCCTGTGTAAACTAGAGACCACTTCAGGTGCACTCCTTGCAGGCCTGATTCTCCCACTTAAGTCTCATCTTTCTGTGGATAGGTGGAGCTCAAATGCTCCAGACAGAGGTGCAGGCAGGGGCAGGCTACCAATTAAAATTAAAGACAGATCAGGAAACATTAGCATCAAATTAGCAGAATGGCACCGCTCCATTCTGGCTGTGGTTGACATCCAGTGAGACAATGCAACAATGGTTCCCTACCTGAGTGCGTCCGTGATTTGATGGCAGCTGCCACAAAGGGAGGCACCAGCAGACAGCAGCTTTCATCTAATGTCAAGTGGATTTCTATTGATTCCTTAGCATGTGACCTCAGCATGTGACAAACAGCAGAGAGAGGAAATTTCATCTGCATTACTCTACTACACACAGTAAGAGTCACAAAAGAGACTTTTTGGAAAAATTTCCCTAATTTTTCCCCCCTTTATTTTACTGTTTTTATCTTCCTTACTTTTGCATTTACCCTCAACATTTTCAACATATTTTTCTTAATTACTTACAGGAGTGTCTAGCCATTTTGGTTTTAGTTGCTCAGATTTTGAAATGCCATCATCTGTGAGATCACAATGGAGATAAATGGAACTTTGTCTGTCGTGCCTACCATTGAAAAAGAGCAACACATTCTCATCCCAACTTGTCACATACTGACAATTTGTCCCCGGCCCCTCTGTGTCTCATACTGAACCACAAAGTAACCTTAAGCGGCTGTATGAGGCACAGCCAGAAAACCTTTTTAACATTAATGTTGTGAAATGCCTGCAGTTTGGTTAGGTTTATACACAAAAACTATTTGGTTAGATTTAGGATAAAAATATGTTTGGGGTTACAATAACTATGTTATGCTATGTGCATCACATGACACACACAACATTATGTACCTTGAAACTTTTAATAACATTTTGGTTTCACAGTGGACATGAACCCTGGTCTCCTGGATGAAAGTCCTGTTTGTTTGACCTATTCATCTCATGCAGCCACAGATGGGTTTACATTAAAGTCACTTGAAAGCCTGAAGTTTCAAATTGCTAACAACGCTCAAAAGAAACTTGTGTATCTGCTCCCAGATTTAATGGTTTCACTCTTGGCACATGCCCCATTCTTCCATTCCAGTATTTTTTCCATCATCCTGATGACAAACAGACAAACAAATGGCACTGAAAACATAAGCGTCTTGGCAGAGGTAATGACAGAAAAACAGATAAAGTGTCCCGATTTCTCCTGATAAGTCACAGAACAAATAGTTCTATTCACCCCTGTCATCTTGGGGTTGCAGAAATCTCAGAGATGAATATCTCAAACCTTGAATAAATGAAACCAAACTTTCTACCTGTGTACATTTGACCAAAAAAGAAAATAAAAAAACTTGTTTTAAAAAGTGCAATATGTAAGAAATGGTTACTTGTCAAATTCATACTGCAAACAAATGAGCACCATATCAGCAGAATAACTGCTAACTGCTGCTAACTAGGGCTGTCACTTTTAATTCAAGTTTCGAACATTTGTTCGGACATGAGGTGAAAAGTTCATATCCGAGCTGTAATTACCTGTTCGAAATGTCGGCTGCAGTCTCTATAGGTGCATCAGACAATTTGATGTAGTTTGCCTTGTGATCCAACAGAGGGCGCTCTAAGAATTCACTATCATGTTGACCTATTGCATGCCCTACTGACCTATCACTAAACAAAGCTAATGTTAATGTGTTGTTTTGCTACGAAAATGGAGGACAATGGCAAGCAAAGCCGTCCTGAGCGGACAATCACGACACCAAAACATCTGAGAAGCATCGTGTGGAATTATTTTGGGTTCTACACCGTGGATGGCAAAGTCACGGACAAAGATAAGGCTGTTTGTCGACTTTGTAAAAAGCAGCTGTCTTACTCTTCAACGACAACAAACCTGCGGGCTCACCTGCTAGCTTACCACCCAACTGAGGCAGCGGAGGCAGAGGCACCATGGACGGGTGGAGTAGCGCCAAGTGTACAGCCTCGTTTGACTGCGTATTAATCAACACACTCAGCCTCAGCAGGCCAGGCCGCGGGTTGGGGTGGGGGGTTCGAATTTATCAGAACGAATTACAGGTCATATTAAATTCGTTCAAACTTGATTTTTTGAAAAAGTGACAGCTCTACTGCTAACTGTAGCTGCCGTTAGCTATTGAGCTGTGCAGCTCGGTAGTTATCTGCCTCAAGTCTGCAAGGACTGGGAGCTTGGGTAACGTTAATGTGGTATTACTGGACAGGATGAGCCAAGGTTAGCTGGTTAGCATGCTAACTTCAGTGGATATCTCTGCAGCATAACACATTCACACACACAACGTTCATCCGATGTCGGGTTGCGGAGGTAGCTGAAGAAACCCATTTTGGCTGCTTGTATCTGCGATCTCATTCATTCGGTCATGACCCACCCCTTATGACCATCGGTGAGAGTAGGACCGAAGACTGACTAGTAGATTGAGAGCTTTGCCTTCTGGCTCAACTTTCTTTTTGACACAATGATGTGGTTAGGCAAGTGCAGCTCCCGCCGCTCCAATTCTCCGGCCCATCTCGCGCTCCATCATCCCCTCACTTGAGAACAAAACCCAGAGATACTTGAACTCCCTCACTTGGGGTAAGCGCTCATTCCCTACTTGGAGAACACAATCCACTGCTTTCCTGCTGAGAACAATGGCCTCAGATTTAGAGGTGCTGATCCTCATCACAGCCGCTTCACACCAGGCTGCTGCGAACTGATCCAGTGAGTGCTGGAGGTCACACAACAATGATGCCATCAGGACCACATCATCTGCCACATAACCTCAAAAGTGTCATTTCTTCACATCCTGTTGATAATTCTAGTTCATTTTTGAAAGTTTTAAACTACAATTCTTATACTGTGCACCTTTAAGGTCTCCTTACTAGCCTTGTGTGGAGCTTTTCAACCACACGTCTTTGCTATGAGGCAAAGACTGGAAGCACTGAGCAGACTCAATCTGTGGTGATGATCTTGCTCTATTGAACACAGTCCACTGAGGAAAAGCGCATCCAAGGTCAAGAATGAACTTTCATATTCAAGATGTAGTGAGAAAGTCTGATTGTGGAACTTGTTTGAAACAACCCTTTAATTTTCATTTAAGTACACTTTTGCTCAGAATGATGATGTTTTTGTCAGCAGGACAGCATACACATTATGTGATCAAAAGTACACACAAGTACATGCTATCTTCAACTGACTTTTACAACATCCATCCACTCATTCTCGATAAACACAATAACCTGGAGGGAACCTGAGCAGACTAGGTGAGAACATGCAAACTCCTGTATCCACTGAGCCAATATGTTGCCCTTCTTGTCATTGGCTGGCAGAACTTTCCTATTAAGATACTTCCTGAGGCTTAATGTAACAATCAAGATGAAGGGCATTCCTATCTAAAAGTGTTTTGCCAGGAGTCCTTTAAGCTTTGATTGCATTGTACAGTTAAGAGCCCTATCTAGTCCTCAGTCCAATGGAAAATGTATTGTCATCACAGTCACACTAATATTTGGATAATAACTGCATTATCGCTCCACACTGTGAGTACTGTTTTCTCTGGAGGAATATTAGTTTATCATCTGAGCTTTGCATTGTGGGACGCCTGGTCTAGCAGCGGTCCCCAGCTGCACAGCAGTTCATCGGGGTAAAACAATACAGTGGCTGTCATCAGTTATTCTCCCTCATGGCTCAGTGGTGGGAGGATAACTGCTGTCCCCCGTGCTTCAGATAGTCCTTCAACCCAGCAGTGAAATACTGGGCAGATAGCAGCCGTCATGAAATAATAAGAAAGCAGTTGTGTGTGACCAGGCATGTACTGACCTAGGCTCCTAGGACAGGCCACCGCTCGCCAAGATAATCATCCAGTAAAACAGCTGGAAATACAGTAGATTTGTATTTGTCCTAGTACAGGATAATACTTTTGAACCTTTGAACTTTGCAGCTAAAGGGTCAGATTGCAGATTGCAAACAACCCTGACTGACTTTTTCAACACTGACCACCAGGGCAGATGTTTCATGTCCCTGTTGGCAGAGACAATAAGCACCAATGTAATAAGTTGGTTCGCTAGCAGCAGGTGAGCAAAACAAACCCGGTTTGAAACAAAAAAAAAAACCAACAGTCTCATCACGACAAAGTCTGCTGCGACTATGTTCTCTATACCCTCATCCCATCCCTATCTCATTTTCTCTCTGTGTCGTAAAGTTTCAGAGTGACAGAGACAGAGAGTGTCCCCATAAGCATAGTAAAAGCTGTCATTCTCCTGTCAGAGGAAGAGATGCTGAAGGAAGAGGGAGAGATGCTGTGCTGCTGCCAGAGGACTGCTGACTAAGATTACAGCATTCATGGGAATAAATGACAAAATAATAGATTTGTCTATATTTCTCACTTTCCCTGATGGTCTGGCAGTAAAAAGAGACTGATGGCTAAAGGGAGGCAGTGGACCAACCCACTGTAAGGCAGATGAGGGGGGTGGTGTAATCTTTCAAAACTTAAAGACACATTGTTTTGTGTCTAAAATTAGGACAGGTGCCTTGTCACAATACTGAATCCCACTACTACCTCAGTACCACTACTAACATTGACTAGACACTGACTGACAAGGTGTCAGTAGTTACTGGATATTGGTAGAGACATGTCCCTACTGTCCCTGCCAAATTTTATGCCCTTGGTTGACCAACAGCAAGTCATGTTGACAGTTCTGACTTTTGAGGGGACGGAAACCCAGAGTACAAAATGGAGAAAGCTATCATAGCTTTTTCACGGTGTTGCAGCATTCAGTTTTATCAAGACCTCTGTTGGAGTTTAAACTTTTCCAAGAAAGAGCAAAGATTTGCAGACAGCTGTGAGACAGCAGTCAATGGTACAAATACATCTTTAGAATAAACTATAGGCCCTGCTCAACCAAAGTAGCTCTGGTTCTTAAACTGGTTCTGTTCAAGATTCTTGGAACCTCCTGTTTCAACCAGTTTTGAGTGGAACCATTGTAATCAAGCATCATCATCAACAGAGGCCGTTGCAGAATGCACAACGACCTGTAGAATATGACCTGCCCAATTTGGTTCTCATGGAAGGAAAACCCGCTATTTTTTGGTTCCAGCTGGGAACCAACTTTTCGGTTTCTGAACCAGTTTATTTTTGGTCAGTATGCTCTCCATTGTTCAAAATTAAGTGCGAGAAGTGGAACAGAACTGAGTCCATGTTGGTGGAAAATGGCTAAGTGTGACGGAGCTAAGCTAAGAGTTTCCAAAAAGGGAATTTGGCAAGCTTATTATTTTCCCCTCTTCACTAACTTTTTATGAGACAAAAAGGTGTATACCTGTGAATAAAATGACAGATGAGAGTTTACAGAATGGTAGCATGGTTGGGTGAAAATGTTCTTGAAACTAAGTAGCACTGGCCCAGCCAGAATCAAGTTAGCTGTTAACTCAACAACAATAGCGGCTCATCAACAAGCTCCGCTAATACAGTCACTCATCTCAATTAACAGATAACTGCATATGAATGTAAAATTTGTTCACAAGGGACAACATTTTGGTATTGCAATGTTATTGTTTCCACTTGTAGTCTGTTTGTAGTATTGACCAATCATGTTTGAGTGGGCTTTGGTGGCATGCAGGTAAACTGTCCATGTGGAGACAAAAGAGACTGAATGCATTGGCGAAAAAGCAATTTTGGAGCCCATCTGTTGCATCTGACGATGATTTAGCTTCTTTTTTTTTTTTTATTATCTGCATTCATATGCAGGTATCTATTTATAGAGATTAGCCTCCAACTCGCCCCGAAAAGCTAAATAAGCCTCATAAGCCTCTAGAACCAAATTATTTAAAAGGAGAGCGGATTAATTTCAATGTGCCACTTTCTGGTGTGATCACACCTTAATGCTTTTAAAAAGCATAGTCAGATTGAATATTTTCAGAAACAGATCTGGTATGTCAGAAAGAAATATCATGCACGGTGTGTCATCACAGGTACATGCAGCACATAATAACTTCAATAGAAAGAGAAACAATGTAAGAAAGAGAAAAACATCACAGATTGATTGTCAATATTCATTCATGTTAATAGAAGAGCATGAATGAGCAGTCAGTTGTTTTGTTTATTGAGGTGAATCAAATTTAACCTGCCTTTATTACATTAACTGCACATATATAGCCTTTTTTTGTACAAGTATTTTCTGTCAAAGGCACATCATCAAATAAAAAGCTGTCTGGGGCTATAAATAACAACCCATCTGATTATGGTGGTTTTATACTTTGTATAAGCATGCAGTAAACTGCGTGCAGTAAAGAAAGTCTACTAATGTCAAATATTATTAATAATAGTAATATTAGCGATCTTGTGTCCAGGTATGCAGACAGACCAAGCTGACTGTTGGCCACCGTTAGGATTGCTTTGAGAGTCTGTGACTGACCATCATCTGCTGTTTTTGTGGGGTGTCTGACACTGTTGGCAGTCGACTCCTATCAGCAGTCGTTCAACCAAATCAGCATGTTGACTGTGAATCGGCATCGGATGCAGCCTGAGAGACAGAGCTGTCCGGCTGCTCAGCCCAGCAAATCAGTGATTTCAACCCTTTAGTGCAGTTGTTTCTTCATTTTTCACCACCATATTTTCTTCACTTCTTTCTTAATCAAAAGAACAACAAAGGCTTTACAGTGTCAGTTGCAACGGATGGTTGCTTTTTTTGACATTATCTGTTGTTTTTGGTTTGCAAGTTATATTTTTTGCATTAGACAAAATGCTGGCTGGTATTTCCTTTCAGTCAGTAGTAAACAGTGATGATTTTGGACATCAGCTGGCCATTGGCTGTAATCAGTGTTACTGGAAGATGATGTACTCTCAAAGAACTATCATCTGACCTTGTAGTTCCCCTTAGCTCAACGGAGCCTAGACTCTTTACCTTACTGTTTCAGTTTTATTACCTACAACCTCTACCACATTTTTAGCCGCTGTTTTCAGCAAAAGCTCAAATAACCTTCAGTATACTACATGTTCAGCACCAAACAGCACACAGTCAAAATTAGCAACTAGCTGGTGAACATTTAGCTAACCTGATACTTCTCAAAGGAACTGGTGGAGGCCAAAACAGAGCTGAAAGGGGGGTTAGTAGTGGATGAACACGTGTCAGGTTAAGAGAAACATGACTCAAAATGAATGCTCGTGTTGTCTGCTGCATGTATAAATAGGAAGCTGTTTGCCATAACACAGATGTTTCTGCTGCCTCCTGCTGGCCAAATACATAAGAATTAATTCATGCAATGTTTTTAAATGTTTTAACACTAGCCTACAGCCAGTAGCACAATGGTTACAACTCAGGTTGCCTTACTGCTTCAAACATTTTTACACATCAAAGTCTGTTGACAGGTTTTATAAAGCTGTACAAAGCCTTTTGTTGTTTGAGAGGGAGCTACGTGAAATCTGATAAATACCACTAGAGTCAGCGTCAGTTGGGGCTGAAGAACAAGTTTGATAATGAAAGGAGGTTGACTGGAGGTGTGAAGTTGAGGCGTGATCTTACCTGACTTCTGTAGCTCCTCACCAACTTGAGGCTTGAGGTAACACTAGCTGCAACTAGCACAACACGTCCAAGTCTTACTGAGCTGTCAGCAGTCAAGCTGCATTGTGGGTAATGTTTGTTCTTGTTGTTTGCTGGGTAAGGTTTTACAAGGAAGAAGATTGCATGGAATAAAAATCCAGTGTTCTGCTCTACTCAGCTTGACTCACTTTTGGTACCAGGTATTTTTCTCAATTTCCTTTTCCACTGCAGATAGTACCCTCTCAACTAAGGCGGGTTTCTTAGCTGATTGTAATAGTGATATCATGTAAACCTGTTGTGAAATCATCTGCAATGCCACACAAACACAGGAACAATGAAACATATCGAAGGGATGTCTGATTGTCACAGCAAGGAAACCAACTTTGCTTCAGAAAAGGCTGAGGGCAGCAAGACAAAAGACTGCAGACAAAAACCAAAGTTTGGGAAATCAGAACATCAGAGCGCCGATTACAAGACAACTCTGGTTACTCAGATTCTGACTAAACCATGCAAGAAGGAGAGTAGACTTGAGTCGACTAGTACGATGCAGTGGAAACACCGCTAAAAATACAATGTGTGGTTCTGCTGCATCGATCTTAATTGATCTGGTTTGTTTTAAGTGTCCATGTTTGAGTCCGACAGTGCCATAGGAATGCAATGCTCGGTGGAGTGCTCCTTTAAAGGGCTTACATCCACATCAGCTGCACAATGTAGAACTTGTAGAGCATTATACACTCTCCGTTAATTTTAGGACAGTGCAACAGGCAATGCAAGGACACCAAGAAGTTGTTTTAATGTCCAAACAGTGAAATGTTCTTGAATGTCCAGGTCCAGGACCGATATTCCGTCTACTGTATGCACTATAGGTGCACTACCATGTTCCTCAGGATGACCAATGTATAATGTGGACACAATGAGACCCGAA
>JAJHUR010100947.1:0-11987 GCA_027495735.1 Lutjanus campechanus | reverse complement strand
TTTTTGGCTACTCTACCCACCTCTGTGTGTGATGTTAGTTAAATGTACACTGTTTTCTTCTACCTGCTCCCATCACTCAAAATATTTTAAAATGGACTTCTTGAAAATAATTTTGTCTGGAGGCAGTTCTGTAAGACCATTTCACCTGGATATAAGGAGAGCAGAGATACTATCTGCTTCAGAAATTGAAGATTGGTCTTGAATACATCCCTGCTGCAGTAACAGTCAACAGATAAAAAGTACATTATGTTGGGTGTAAGCTGCATTACACCGTATCTGTTTGGGTGAATTCAGGCTCTTCTGTAAAGGTGCCCTGTCCTCCACAGGGAGTCAAAATAATCAGTTTATCCATATTGAGGGGCAGCGTCGAGGTTCAACAAGCAGGATTAAGCCGAGGAGGAGACGGGACCGATTACTTTTCTCTTCATGTTCAGCAAAAAATAACCAGTGTTCAGATTACAGTGTGGATCTCAGAGGAGCCCTGTTTTCAGGGTGGGTGGTGGAAGGAGACTGTACACATCCACACACATACAGTACATAAATGCACTCCCCTCTGTACATTTCATCCTAATGTTGGCACAGTGTTCATCAAAGACACTTTTTCACTGACAAAAAGGAGATGATAATTAAACAAAAAGTAATTTATGATAAAAAAAAAAAACTATGATGAAATGTACCGACACTTTGGTGAATGATAACATCAAGACAAAAATGTTAGGGAGGGATGAGTTAAGAAGAGGTTCAGACTCTTTGTACAGCAGGGAGGTTTGATTGTACTCATCTACCCAGAAAGTCAACTAGCCGCACTATCTGCATGTCTCATAAGAACAGCTCATAAGAAAGGGAAGAACAGATTTGTGAATAAATTTCACATTTGATGTCAAGAAGAACAGGAACCACTGTAAGGTAGTGTTGTCAGGAGTACCGACACTTCAGCACCAGTCAATGCCAGTGTGAAAGTATTCTTTTTTCCTTGTTTTACAGTACCATAGGTTAAGTGCTGTAGGCTGTAGCTGTTCACTGCCAGAGGAAGGAGAAAAACACCTATCAGCACTGAACAACAACTACTACTACTTGTGTAAGATAGCAACATGTGCAGCTGCAGCAACAGCTCTGCTTTGACACGTCCAAAAGAAAAAGTAGTGATGCGCTGGTTGACCCACTTAACCCACCGGGCGGGTTTGGATCCACTTTGTAGAAAATAACACAGGTTAGGATGGGCAGGTCAAGTGACAAAGCAGCAGTCAGAGAAAGTATAATGACTTCTAGAACGACTGTGTGCAGCAGTCATCTGTCTACCTTCCTCTCCTCCTCTCTGTCTCCCCCTCAGTCAAACACACACACACGCTGGCTGCAGCAGTGAACACAGCAGCGCATCCAGTGCGCTCTGTCAGCTCAGCTGATCACTGCTCAAAGCACGACAAAATTGGTTCATTCTTGAGACTGTGGACTTTGTTCTTTTTCTACACGGTGCAGCAAAACACCAGGCTAACACATATAGTATAGACCAGCAGACGTGTACTACTTTTCTGTTAAAATGAACTGTTAAAACTGAGAAAAAGAGGGAGAGAATGAGAGAGAAAAAGCAACAGACTTAATATCCAAGCTGAAATGACTTTTGTATTACTTTCCAGACATGACAACAGGCTCTCCTGACAACGATGGGTTGTTTTTTTTTATTTCAGGTGGCAAAGAAAAACAACAATGGCTGAATTTTATTCTCATTTTTGTTTTTTTTTGTCCTGGTATCAAATTAGGTATCCAGAACTATGGAAATTCACTAGTATTGGTATCAACTACTAAATTGTGCAAAGTGTGTGGAGCGACAATAATTGTTCAAACGCAATCGATAGAAACGACATTTGCAGAAGATTCACATGAAGCCAGCCATGTGACACACATAACTGTGTCAAACCTTCAAACTTTTAACAGGCTTTGGTATCATATGGGACATGAACCCCAGGCTCCTTGGTGAAAGTCTTATGTTTGTTTGAGGCATCCATCCACCCCACCTCCCCCTGACATGGATTTAAATCCCTGGTGTGGTGTGTACAGCCGCTGAGCGGTACCTTGTGCATTTGTATTAGTCACTGAGAGGCATGACAAAACGCTAGTATTTGATGACTTGGAGTGAGAATTTGGAATAAATAAATGTGTATTGTGTAGGATTCTAAATATACATAAACATATAAATGTATAGAGAAAAAAGTGACACCAAAAATTCAGATATTTTAGAGCTAAATTTCTGGGAAGTCTGTTCCAGTGGAGCCAAGCTGACCGTAGCGCTATTTAGAGCCCTGCTAATAACTGTAATTCATAATGCAATTTGTCCCCACATGAAAAATCACAGTGTGACCAGACATTGAACACTGAATTACAATTTCTGGCAGAAATTATGATTCAGTGTTGGCAGGAGACTGTTCAATAATACCAGCAACTTTGCAACCAGAAGACAGAAAGGAACAGAGCCAATTAAGACAAAAGTGACAAAGTATATGAGCCCAATCTGTAACTGATGATCAGCGCAGCCTCTGCAGGGCTGGGAGGGGTTGAATGGCAGCTTCAGGTCAGACCTGAATGTCCCCTTGATAAGGACGTGGTCCCCATGCGAGTGAGGAAGGCAGATGTACGACATCCTTCAGCTGAGCTGAAGGGCTAGATGACAGACGCAACATGTCCTCTCTCCCCGGGAATCGGGAAAGATGAGGAGAGACAGGCTGCTTTCTTATTGGCCCTGATCACTGAGGCGCAGGAGGTCGTGGGGTTGAGTAGATCAACAGGCTCCAGCTGATCTGATGCTGCTATAAAGGCTCAACCAAGTTTTTCAGCCCAACTCAAATTCTTAAGTTTTGAAAAAGTTTTACCGACTACTGATCTTTAGTTGACATCATTTACTTTTCTTCTTTAGATAAACTAATAAAATATGAGTTAATTCATTGAAGTAAAATTAATTGTTGTTGTTGTTTTGAGTTTCTAAAATATTCAAGCTTATCAAAAGAAGAAAAGTAAATTATCTCAACTAAAACTTAAAGGTCAGCAAAACTTTTTAAAGTTAAAGCTGGACATATATGACAAAATATGGACACCAAATTCAACCTTTATTGATAACCTGTAAAAATGTTGATGTGGTCATCTGTTCTAACTGAGTTGCTGTATACAGTGAATGTTTGGTGTTTGGGGGTACAGGTCCTTGTGGAGTGACCTCATACTACGTGTTGTTGTCCCTCTGTTATTTTTTTTTTTTTTTTTTTTTTTGGCAATTGTAATATTTATTCACAATTTCTTTATATTTTTATCAATAGCTATACTCTTAGCATTGTTTTGTTTGTCTTGTCCAGTCTGTTTAAGTGTATCCCATACACAAATAAGAAGCAAACACATAGGACTGATTCTCACTCTGCGTCGGTGGGTCTGCTAGACGGCACTGTCCTCTTAGTGACCCAAATCCAGGGATGGTGGTATTGTGTTTCTTGCACTGTCTGAAAACTAAATAAAAACTATTAGATACAAAAAAAAAAAAGTTTATTTCAAAACTTAAGAATCTGAGTTGGGCTCAAAACTCAAAAATCTATTGCAGTCCATTGCCTTGAAATTTTAAGTTGTCTAAACAGTTTTTTAACAGTGTAGATCTTAAGCCAGAGAGCTCTGCAGCAGACACCATTGTTGCTATTATGTAAACTTAATTTGTTAGAATTTACAGTGCAGCAACTTCATTTCTACAAACCGACTAGAGACATATTTAGCAACTTAGGGAAAAATATATTATATGCATGCTGCTCAGAGTAATGCAATCATCTATCTTTTATATGGCTCAGGGTGATCTCTCCCTGGCGGCAACTGAGACAACCACTCATTATAGATCGCCCCCAGTGTTTTAATCTGTCAAAATGACAGACAGTCTTCAGATTTATCCTTCACTGTTACAAAAAAAAAAAAATCAGTCAGTGATGGAAAGTATCCGGTTAAAGCAACCTCTGTGTGTCAGGTGACGTAGAATAAAGAGCGTAGCAAGGTTTGTCATAGGCAACTGGACTTGATAGAGTTCTTGAAGACATTTCGCGTCTCATCCAAGAAGCTCCTTCAGTTCTGACTGACTGGTTTGGGAGTTCAGAGTCGTTAAGGTCCCTGCCACCATGTGACTTGTTGGAGTCACATGATTTCAGGTGGGTATCAAACTGTCTGGGGAGTGATCTTAAGACTGCATTGTATGTGGCAGATTTTGTTTGATACCCACCTGAAATCATGTGACTCCAACAAGTCACATGGTGGCAGGGACCTTAACGACTCACTTTCACACCTCCCCCTAGGTGAAACCCAAGGTCCACACAATAAAAGGGTGGGTACTTGAGACACATGCCCCCTCTAGGTGTTAACGACCACAAAGAGGTTTAATACCTGAACTCCCAAACCAGTCAGTCAGAACTGAAGAAGCCTCTTGGATGAGAGGCGAAACGTCTTCAAGAACTCTATCAAGTCCAGTTGCCTACAACAAACCTTGCTACGAATACCATGACCTGGATGACTGAGAACCTTCACAGACATAGAATAAAGAGCGAGAGTGTTTCCAAGAAGCAAGCCAGAGAGAGAGGAAGGCAGACAGAGGTGGTGGGAGAGGGCAGAAGAGTGATGGACAGAGCAGGAAATTCAAAGTGAATCACAGGATGAGTAAGAGGTGACACACAGGTGAGGGTGACAAACAGTCAGTGAAGGATCTTAAAAGCTAAGAGGTGGGAGAGAGGGTGAGGGAGAGGGCACGGGTGAGGAAAGGAAGGGCAGAGGAAAAGTGAAGAAAAAAGACAAAAGAAAAGGGATGAAAGGAAGGAGGGGGATTCTAATTAACCAATTCTCTTTGGGGATTTACAGTAGATTACAGTGGTGTCAGATGGAGAGTGCAGTGAAATCTGTATGATGGAGGAGAAGGAGAGAACACAGAGCTCATCAAAGCCCTGATGCAAGGACGGGTGGAAGCTCAGGAGGCCACAATGAACAACTCTGAGGAAGTGGGTGTTGAAGAGTGCAGTGTGAGCAGGAGAGTGAAGACCTTCTGCTCACAGCAGAGGCCTGTTTCACAAAGGTGTTTTAACCTAGTCTGTAGTGTTAGACAAATCTTAATTTTGCTCATAGATTAGTCTATTGCAAGTTACTGTTTCACAGAGATAAAGACTAACTGTAAGCCAGTAAAATTAGTCACCTTTCCCCCAGGCTGAGTCAAGTTTAAGACCCACATTACCATGGTAACAATCAGTAGTAGTGCCCAACAACAAAAAAGATGAAAACATGGCTCATAATTTGTGGTTTGCAAACACTGTTATGAAGACAGCAATGATCTCTTTGCATCTTGTACCATATTTTTATATCTTTTTTCAACATCTTTGATGGTGGTATCAATGGTGACATGGCATTTTTTTTCTATGTCAGATTCTTTTTACTTTTTATTTCTTCTATCATTACACTCTTTGCTAAATTTTCCAATTAAAACATCCTTGTAACTGTTGAGTTCCTCCAAAAGACAGATATTTTCTGTGGGGGTAAACAGAGCTGAGCTTTTTCATTTTGAAAAAGGTCTTAATTTACCCAGAATTCATTGTGCCATAGTCCTACTTACAGTCAATAACTACGACAGTCAAGAAACTTCTCTGTGCAGCAGATGAATTTAGACGTCTATCATGAAGTCTGACTATCTGTTCTGTCTAAGCCACAGTCAAAGTCTGTCTTTGTGAATCTGAGCCCCAGCTGTTTTGGAAGTAAATTTATTTCAAGTTAGTTGGAATGGAACATCTCGATCAGAGGATTTGCTCGTGGAAGCAAGTACAAGCCCCTCTTTTGACCGCAAACATCCCAGTTGTGTCTGTCGAGCATAAATGCAAACAAAAGCGTTTATTGAGCTTATTCAAGTCTATTTTTTGCACATTATGAAATTACAAGTCGTAGTACAATCTCAAGAAACGTGAGTTAATGCAGTGGTATGATACCACACAAGAAAATATACAGTATCAGCTAAACTGAATGAAAGCTTAGCATTACCATGCTAACCTTAACAGATTAGTACTAAACAGAAAGTACAGCTGACTTGCTGGGATTATCATTAGTTACTCGGGTATTGGGTCAACATTTAAAAATGAGCTATGAAGAGAAGTTCTGAACAGAACATAAATAAATAACAGTTTTGACATTATGTCATAACTTTTGTAATGTGACATATCTACTGAAGTTAGCATGCTGATCCATTAGCTTGGCCCATCCTCAAAACACAATAGTGATGCACAACAGCATCCAGTCTGCCCTCAGTTTATCAACATCGAGTTAGTTTTCTTGCCAGGTTTGGCTTCTGCACCTCCCTCTCACATCTCTCCTGTCCCCATCTGAGCCTCTGTGACTTTGTCGTCCCTGGAGTCACAGTCCTGGTCGGGGCCGCTGCATCACCTCAGCGTATTCCCAGTGTGGTTCACAGGGAGGCTGATGAGTTTGGTTCTGTTGCCTGCTCACCAGCTCCATTTTGGTGCCCATTTCGGCACCACTCCCCACCTGCTTTCCCGGCTAGTTCCCCCTCACCTTGGGCCTAAAATCCTCCTCTCGCACGGTCCAAAGCTCCTGTGCTAGCGGTGTAAACACCATCACTCCCCTGGTGCTCCACATGTGAAAAGTCATAAGATCACCTAAGTTATTACAATTCATCCTGAGGCAAGCATGAGTGTCTGAACCAAAATTCATGGAAATCTCTAATAGTCGTTGAGATATGTCACTAAAAAAACAAAATGTCAACATCATGGTGGGGCTATGGGGGTCAGGGGGACACATGTCTCATACATGATTCCTATAAGAAAGAAGCGTACAAATGATGCAGATACAAAATATTTATACAAATTAAATTGGCTTAGCTATGTATCATTATTCTTTTTTTTCAATTTTTGAATCTGCTCCCTTTGTAGTCAAGAACTATCATGAATTAACTCAATAAACAAGCCCCAATTATGGTGTCTGTATCAATCAAAGACAGATGTGAACATATGTAGCCATGGCAAAGGCATCAAATTATTTCATGAGTATGAAAATTATGTATATCATCACCATCAGACTCTATAATTCTTATACTAATAGATGAGACTACTACAGACAAATGAATTTCCCCTTGGGGATTAATAAAGTATTTCTATTCTATTCTATTCTATTCTATTCTATTCTAATACTCTTCACAGTCACCAGAAGCTAACCCAGACACAGCAGTGTGTTCACCATCATCATCAGGGAAACCAGTGAAGATGTTCTGGAGGATGATGAGGGCTTAACACTACTGAGGCACACTGGCTTTCCTTTAATGTGTCATTTGTCAGTATATGTGCAACAAATAACATTCATACACCATCTGTCACTGGAACACATGAATAAGCCAATATGGGTCACCTTGTAAATTTGTCCAGATCAGCTAATTATCAACGGCATGCTGATTAAACACATGTTCACAGAGCAGTCGATCTAAATCGGACAATCTAGCTGCTAAAACTTAAATTCAGTCTAGACTCATTGCTGCTCTGTAAGCTGAAAACACACCACCCACTCAATTCAATTTAGGCAGATTCATGGATATGGAAACTGATCATTTACATGCAGTTATTTGCAATCAAATTTAATTACCCTACACTAAACCCTACCTTCTCGAAGGCTTTTCATTTTTTGTTTTGTTGTGATTGCCTCAGAGGAGTGCTGATTAAACTCATTTTTGAGGAGTGTTGTACTGAATCGCAAATACATTGTAAGCTTAAACAAAATAACAAGAACCCGAGTAGACCGGCTCTTAAAATATGTCTCAGAGAGAGCAGTTTGAAAATGTCAGTAAAGCTCAAGTCACAGAAAGTTACAGTTTGAGACAGAGGTGCAAACTCAGCAGTATAGCGTGAAGCCTGTTTTACACCATTGTGAGGAAAAAGATCCCGCAAGAAATAATAAAGTTTTTTTTTAAAATAATGACTCAGTATCTCAAAATACTCAGAAAGTATTTTGTGGAACACGCTGGCAGAAATGGGCTTCCACAGTATATTCAAAATCTCAATATAATCCAAAAAAAAGATAAAGCCTGTCATGACAATTGGCTTGATACACAGCTAAGCAGAGCATGGTCCATAATTCCTCAGATCTTATTATTCCTGCCAGGTGATCATGCAATCAATTCTGTGCATGTGAAAGTGTATGAACAGATCCACACGTTGTCCAGAGGTGATGTTGAATACTACTAGACTGATCAGCTGAATTATTTTGTGCATATTTATGACTCTCTGCCAAAGGATGTGATGTGATTGTGTGATTGATAATTTTTGAAAAACTTTGCACAGATGACCACTTGGACTCAAGGATGAATTAATTAAATTATGGTGGTCAAAGGTCAAGGTCACTGTGGCCTCATGTCAGTCCTGTTTTCGTGAGGGTGATATCTCAGGAACGTTCTGGTGGTCAAAGGTCAAGGTCACTGGGACCTCATGTCAGTCCTGTTTTCGTGAGGGTGATATCTCAGGAACGTTCTGGTGGTCAAAGGTCAAGGTCACTGGGACCTCACTAAACACTGCTTCAGTCTGAAATCTTGTTTCAGCTCAGGACAACACATGTGGAGGTCACGTTGATGCTGGTGGAACTTTGCAAATCTCTGCCGGTTGCATCTGGCAGTTGTGGTGACATTGCAGTAGGTGCTTCATCACCTGTTGCCTGGTGGGGATCTGGACTCTACAGAGTGACCTCTGATTGTTACTACTGAAAACACGATTATTACTTATGGTAGGATTAGATATTAAGACCTATATTTTCTGGTGATGTCACTAAATGTGGTGCCTGAAAAACATTTTCACTGTCTTACTTCTAACACCCACAATTGCTCCCTTGCTGGTTTTTGCCTCCAGTTTCTGTGTAGCTGGTGTAGTTGCCTTATAAATAATTCTCAGTTAGTCTTCACCAGAGTCAGTCAGTTTACTCTGTGCCAAGACTCATCAGTATTTCTGGAGAAAGGCCTTGATAGAGTTCCTTGTTGCACTGGGGATATTCTAGCTAGTGAAGCTGTAGCTGTAGCAGAGAATTTACACAGCCCATGCTGATCGGTGATTGGTCACTGGTGACAACAGCTCACATGAGAACAGCTCAGCCATGGTTGGTTGGTTGATCAATCTGACCCTCTCAATCAACAAACATAGAACAGATCCTCCAAAGCTAAACATCCTTTAAAGCTAGACAGAATGCAACACAGTGTCCATTCCCACAAGTAGTGTGGTCCTACATCACAGCATACTAACTCTCCATTTTGCACACACAGCAGTTTGCAGTGGAGTTTTCCAACCAAATGAGACAAAATGAGACCATGTCGCATTGGTTTAGCTGAAGTAATTAAACAGCAGAGCTAAATAAGGCCATAATTGCTTCATCAAGCTGAATGAAAGTACCCTTTTCATTCCACGGCTTCTCCTTTTATACCCTTGATAAGGTATTGGCATCTTGCAGGGACACGTGTATGCATTTGGTGTCTGCTGAGGAGCAGGTTAATCTCTAAACACCGGGTCGATGCTCTGTCAATAACTGTGGACGAAACCTTTGAATGCTGCCAGTGTTCCTTCACTACACCTGATTACTTCAAAAGGTTCAAAGCTAAGATGTGGCTGTGTGAACACCCACCTTTAATATAAGCCACTGTAAAACAGACACAACAAAAATGACAGTATTTCCTTTTTGCATATACATGATTTCTATGCCTGAAAATAAAACACTCCAATCAGCTTTACTGAAAAGCACATTACCACAGCAGGAATAGACACTGATATTTTTAAGCTCTGGCACCACAGGCCACCAAGCTCCTAAATTTGGTGGTCAAAGTACATTTTTGGTGACCCAAATGTGAGCTTACAAAAACAATATAGAAAAGGCAATTTAACACTTCCTTCCTTAAAGGGGACCTATTATGCTTTTTCATCGTTTCTGAGCTATAAATGTTGTTATAATGTTGCATACTCGTGTTAAACGATGCCACCGCGTCAAATAAACGAGGTTTGTGCATTTGGACGTGAGTCCCGCGGCCGTTTTGGACGGCTCTGAAACGCTCTGTTTTGCTGAGTTTTTTATAACAGAAGGTAACATTGACGTCAGTCCGTTCCCGACTCGCTTATATGGTAATGTCCCGGCATAATGCTCTGAGCCTGCTGCAGGCTGCCTGGCTGCCGTCTCCCCCGCTCTGCTTCGGGAGTTGTATCGCTGTGCGCGGCCGCTCTCTACGACTTCACAGTGTTAGCACGTTAGCACCAGGCAGAAGTGGATAGAGTTGCTTTTTCACGGCCAGCAAAATAGAAACACCTCTGTGTTTGTCTGTCTACGGCATTTCACACGGACTGTTTGTCAACATGAGCCAGTGCGAAGCTGGATTAGCCGAAAACGAAACACATACACCTCAGAGATAAACAGGTTATGACAATAACAAGCTGCTCCTACCATTCAGAGACATCATGAAGTAACCTCTGTTCTGGAGAAACTTCAGGCTGTCCAGTTTGTAACTCCGGATCAGATTCGGGATCCAACACATACGGCTGTATTTCAAAACTTGTCATTTTCAAAAGAGTAAAGTAATAAAGTTTACTCCTGCACAGAGCCCGAGGCTCTCTGCTGCTGCAGCGGTATAATGAGGAGGCGCAGTTCGGCACCGCTCGGCAGCAATTCGGAAGTCCTCGGGAAAGGGCTGGGGGGTGGAGTAAACTACACGGCTCGTTTTTGGCGCGATGAGAAAAGAGGAGAGGAGCAGAAAGAGACACCGTTCTGAATATCTACAAAGCTTTGTGTGCGGGTAATCGCATGTAGCTGCTCTATAAGAGTCCAAGACTCAGTACAAAGGCCCGAAAATGAGCATAATATGTCCTCTTTAACTGTGATTCAGGTTGGCTAAATAGTGGTAAAAAGTTTTCAAAGGTCTTTTTTTCAGTCTGATATTATTAAACTTAGGTGGCGTACATCATTGGAAGATAAGTAAATTATATAATGTGATCTTTTACTGATTGATTTACAATCTGTTGATTGATAAAGCCTGATTGTGTGTAAGTGATAAATAAAATGACTGAATGTTAGTCACTCACTTCTCCACTCCTTAGCATTCTGCTAGACCATTCTCTTGGGTTTCCGTTACTAGTGTTATAAACGGTGACAAACCTATTTATTATTAGCAAAAACCACAATATGTCGCTGCGGAAGACATTGCAATGTCTATTGAAAACAGTTTTCATGTTCATTGAATGTTTATTATTTTTAAATCAGCCTTCACTCAAATAGTAGCCTAGACTATACATCGTTGCCATGGTGGAATAATGTGCCCTCACATCAATAATCATTTCAAGTAATTCAACATTTCCATTTATCTTTAAACGTTCATGTAGTAAATGTTTATGTAGTCAGGAAGAACAATATGAAATCCGACAGTCAGTTTGCGTTGTTTCGTCTGAGTTTCTGAAATCCCGACTTTCCCTAAACAAACCACAATGACATACTGGATGTGGGCGGGGCTGGATGTGTGACGTGCGTGACATGGGAGGGGCTGGATGTCCAGCCCTGCCTTCCCGCAGGCCGCAGCTGTTAGTACTTGGAAGTTCTGACCATAGACATATATATGTAGACGCCGCATTGACTGCTGCTGCCGCTTAGAGCGACGTGCCTACGCGGCGGCCATCTTGGAGCAGCACCACTCGCTCCTACAGTGCATTAAATCTATAGAGAAATCATAAATCGATCAATTGCCAACATATATTCACGTGGGTTGTTTGTTACAAACGTCAGACATGGAGGACAGACAGGCAGACATAAATAGAATAAAAGGAACCCAGAAAACGTTCAGATGTATCAGAGAATTGCTTGTAGGGTATATATTGCATTTGATTATTATCATTACTGCTATTATAATTGTATTATTATAATTATCATGACTATCATTATAATTATATTGCTATTATCATCACCATTTAATTATTATATCATTATTA
>JAJHUR010100945.1:0-13378 GCA_027495735.1 Lutjanus campechanus | reverse complement strand
AAAAAAAACAAAAAAAAAAAAAAAAAAAAAAAAAAAGATCCAAACAAAACAACCGGTGGACACAGCAATATCTGCCTCTTTCGTCCTCTCCCTTTGTCTCGCCTGCTTGGCCACCTCCGTCTCCTTCTCCTCTTCCCCTGCCTTCCTCCCTCTGCGCCGCCTGTGTATCCAGTGATAAGGGGACAGCGACGGTAGCACTTCCTCTCGCCACAGGAAGCAGGAAGTGTTGATTTCCAACGCAGCCTCTCTGGGCAAACTCTGCGCTCGGTCCGCTGGGATTCTCATCACACACACATGCACAAGCTGCGCACACTCCCCGACATGCATGCATGCAGTGAAGCTGGGATGCAGAGATAGAAGTGCGTGCGTGCGTGTGTGTGTGTGTGTGTGTGTGTGTGTGTGTGTCACCTGTCTGCAGACAATGACTCCACTGATGGTTTTCATGGGAAACCACCTGGGAAGCGGCTCACTCTGTGTCTCTTTGACCTCAGGGTTGGCTTGCAGGTCAGGGGATGATTGGCTAATTATTCCTCTAATCACAGCTAATGTTTTGTTATCGCCCTCTCTGGCCACACAGGCCGGGGCGGCGCTGTTGAGCTTAAAAAAACACAAACAACCATTCATCAGTTAATGGATTCCAGTTATACTACAGAGTGGGAGGGCTGGGTGAGACAGAGAGAGGGTGACTGACTTAAAGAGAAAGTGGGGGGAAGACAAAAAAACAAAACAAAAAAAACAGGACGTCTGAATCTGAAAATCAGAAAATTCTACCTGATGGATTTCTTTTTCTTTTTCTTTTTTTTTTTTTTTGTGTGTGTCTAAGTTAGAGCCTACTCCTTTTGTAGTCAAATTAAGACTTTTATGATTGTGGTGGTGGTTTCCTTGAGTGTGGTTGTTAAGTTTGTACTGCTGAACCAGTGACATCATCACTTCTTTGAGAAGTTTGCTGTTAAGGACATGTTCAGAATTCTAAAACAAGGAAAAATATGGCTGAACCCACCAGAAGTACAAAGAAAATTGCACTTTATTCAGGAGAAAACGTTCCAGTAAGTAATTTCAGGCGCATTGACAGATTTTTTTTCCCACTTGTTCCAAGATAAAGTATTAGGAGCATATTCATTTTCAGCGTATGACGCACATGAGCTGCACCATGTTCAGAAAAACAAGTGGAATTACAGTGGATGGATCATTGTTTAAAATAGAGGGATTTAGAAAAGAATCTTTGAAAGCGGGAACGTCATCAAAGAGGACAAGGAGGAACAGGGTTGTGAGTTTTCTCAGCACACCTCTTTCCCAGTCTTTTTCCACACTTGTGGCTTCTACATTGATCAGAATAATATAATGGTTCCAGTGTCAGTGTTCATAGCAGCTTGTAGCATATTGATGAGACCGCTTTTGTACATTGATACATATGACATAAAGGCTATTACATCTTTTAGGTCTGGTCTCGCAGTACAGTATACACACAGTCTTGGCAGTAATGCATGAGTCAACCATTGCCAAAAGGCAAAAATGTCATTACCATGTACTGTACATATTTTTGTTTAAACAAATAAAACTTAAATGTTGAGATAATCAAATTGTTTCCAGCACAGATAAGCTTGTTTTGTCATCTTAAAATCAAATCAAATACCATTAATTTCACGTCTGTGATACCTGAACAAAAATACATCATGAATTGCCAGAACATCTAGATTTATAAACTAACGAAGAACACCAGGAATTTAAATTGTTTATAATATGTATTTATTTGATTATAAAAGTACGTAACAGCAATAATCACATTTTCTGAGTTTAATCTTAAGTTTCTCGGCAACTCTTTTTCCAGCTGCTAACAAGCACTGATCAATACTGAAGCCACTTTCTCAGAACTCCTCATAGTTTGTGTTACCAGCATGCATCGTGGCCAAACAGTTAATCTCACTTCCAAAAAAACAAACAAAAAAAAACTGAATGCATTTTGTGTGAAAACAATAGAAAATGATTCACAGTTTGGTCCATATAGAGTTATGTTTTGCAGACTGTGTGAAGAGTTTTGCACTGAAATCACTGAAACGCTAGAGGGCTTTTAATTTGAACTTAAACAGGAGTGGATCAAAACAAGACTCCATACTAAAATATTGTAGTGACGGCCAACCCTTCCCATCATGCTTAGTACTGGACTGGGTAATTTGTTAAGTTTGCTGTTTCGTGCAGAACATGCCGGTTTATGTTGGCAGCCTCATTGTTGGTTAATAATACAAGCATTTCACATTTTTACTTGAAAAATTGTTTAAATTATTAGTTTATTTTCGAGTTCAAGAGTTAAGATGAGTAAACTGAACCTAATGAACAGTGCTTAAATTCAGAGGACAGCATATTGTGTTCTGGCTTTCAGTGTGCACTTAATGGTAATGGTTGCGTCGGCTGAATGTCCCAAATGAGCTCATTCATTCAGTAAAGTATGATTGCTGTGACTTTAAAGGCTATTGCTAATGGGGCAATGCTTTTAGAAAGAGAAAAGAATATAGAGGATATGAGGAGGTAGAAGACGGCTGGCAGCGGATCGAGTGGGAGCGGACAAAGGAACAAAGAGGAAAAGGAAGGAGGGAAAATTAAAGTGACACCTGTGAGTGTGACAGAGGAGCCAGGAAGGAGAGAAAGCAAAGAGGCCGGGGCAAAAATGGAAAGAATACGAGGAGATTTGGGGCGATTAGGAAACGTTGGAGACGTGAGCCCAAACTATGAGCGGGTCAGGGGTCAAGAGGGGTGAGGGGGGTCAGAGCGGGCCCAGCAGCTCTACTTAGAACAGGATATCCTGCGAGGAAAACCCATCTGTCTCTCTGTCCCTCTCTTCGTTCTGAGCTTTAAATTCCCACAGAGGGCACAGCGGAGAGGAGGGGTGTAACCTTTCACTGAAAACACCAGAGAAAACACAAGTTCCCGACTGAAGCTTCACTTACATCAGTCATCGGTGACAGAGACAGATAGCAGAGATGCACGCCTGTCTTGACCTGAGAGCGTATGAAGTGTTTTATAGTGTGTGGTGATAACTGTGGGGTGTTTCTGTCCTGTGCCGGTGCTTGTTGATGCTTTCATCCACTCGCTACAGAGGCTACAACAGCCAAGATAAATTTCCCTGCAGGGACAATAAAGTTTATCTTTCTCTATCTTATCTTAGCCGCACAGACAGTGGATGAAAATTATGAAACACCCCTCTTCTATTTAAAAAAAATACTCCATCCAGTTGTGGTATTGAAAATTGTATCCTATATCGGCCTATGTGGCCTACAAAACAGCAGTTTCCCTTTGAAAAAAGTCTGTTTGACGGCATGGTAACTTTTTAATTTTTTTATTTTTATGTGGCTAAAATGTATTTTGTTGCTGACCCAGTCCACAGCAGTGCATTCCTTAGCTTCTGTGCTGGTACTCCTCTCTGTTTCTCCAAATTGAGGGTGTGCCGACCAACATCTACTAACATGCTCATTATTGATAAGTGCCTCAAACAACCCCTTCAAATAATCTGAACTATACCTTTACGTTCTATTATTATTGTTGCAGGGTTGCCTAAAAGTTTCAAAGTTGCTGTTATATGCTTCTCTCCTTTATTACCTGCCCTGCTTAAACGCCTCTGAGCAAGGCACTGAACGTCCTGTCTGCTCTGGGCTGCTGCACTGAGGCCGAGCCTGACCCCGGCCTACCTGTTAGGTCCTTCCGATACCAATACCAGTATCGGAAATGCCTCCAATGCAACCTAAAATGCTTGATCTTGTATGGTGAGTAAGCTAGTCTTTGCACTAATCAGTTATCACATAATTTATTAGCCCTAAAATGAATGGGACCCTGGCTATTTTTTTTTAACCTGAGCCATGCCATACAACAATGATAGCAATCATATCATATACATGCTGTTACAGTAATAATAATGTAGATATTTTCATTTAAAACGCATAATATCTGGTCAATGGATACTTTGTATCGGCCAATACAGAAAGTTCAGATCTAAAAATTGGTATCAGGAACAAAAAAATGGTATCAGACTTAGAGGGATGGACAAAATCTCAGTTTTGTATTAGATGTGTGGGTGTGCTGGAGAGTTCTTTTCTGACAGGGTATCTGAGGTCACTAGAATTTCCTTTCGTTTTCCCCCTCATGTGGCCCTGCGAGAACAATAACACTCCAGGTGTCACCAAACAATTACACTAAGATGGCAGCAAATGCGAGGTTCTTCTAAGAAAACGCTGTGCTGTGGTCTGCCGAGACCGTGAACAATCTCGTCTAATAACAGGAAACAAAAACCCAAAACACAAGATTTTGGTTTTATAGTTCCAAAGCTGCAGACATCTGACAGCCAGCTTCTTTGTCACGTCTCAGTGTGAACACCATGCAGTGAAGAGGGCCGGTGCAAACCTCTCTGGAACACAAAGCTGAACCTTTACGCCTACATACCATGCCCCAGTGCATGAACCGTTCTTTAGATTAACCTGATAGAAGATAAACAGATGAACCAAAAGACCAAAAGAGAATATTTTTGATCTGATTATGTTGAGCCACTGACTGTTGGGCAATAATAACACTTAATTACAAATAAAGTTGTATTTACATCTTCCTTGTCGTCATTCCTATTAATCAGGGTCTGGTCATGCAAGAAAGTGCAAAGTTAATCTGTGTGTCTTTGTGAAATATTTGGTTTAATGATCTGTGATTTAGTGACTGTACTCGCAGGGCTTGTTGGTGAACCGCTGTTGCTGGTGAACTAACCAATAATTCACTAGAAGATCAGACTAGCAGTAGTCACATGGCTGCTGCAGCTTCTCTCTATTTTCTCCCTAATGTTTTGTCCGCTCTGTGTTGGATTTTGTTTCACGTTGTGCCACTCGATTACTTGTCTGCTTCATAAAATGTCAAAAAATGGTGAAAAATGTTGATCACTGTCACCCCCTCTTGACCCCTGACCCGCTCAATGGATGCCACTTCATTTAACAGTTGACAACTAATCAATTAGTTGTACACCATTTCATCTAATGAAAAGTTACTGAATAGGGGGACAAAAAAGTTCTCAAAGCTAACAAACTTGCTAAGCAAACGAGAATCCACTAATCGGAGCAATTGCATTGGAATAAATTGAATCCGCTGCAAATTTTTGCTGTTTTAGGTGCTGCTGTGACCGAGCCTTGATAATAATTTGTACTTACCATGTTCAGAGATCTGGGAATGCAGCTACATCACCAAAAAGAAGTCAGAGAGGACAAGAAATACAACTAGTCCGATCATTATACAGGTTGTAAACATCAGGTTAGCCAAACTTATTTAGATGAGAATAATTAACAGTAAAATAATAATTGCTCAAACTGTCCTCTGCAAACAACAGTTAAACATTATTTGCACAGTTTTGTGGTTCCATTTCTTACAAAATTAGTATGTTTCAAGTTCATTTTATTAAGTATAGTTAAGTAAAATTCAAGTATATTTCACAAGTATACTTTATGTAGTAAGTATACTTATATCTTTGTACTAGTAGTATACTTGTAAGTGTGCTAATTTAATACTTCTTGGGACTAAATTGGCCCACTATTTAAAAGTATACTTGAAGAACAAGAGCAGTAAACTTTAAGCACACAAATAGTTTACATCTAAGTTTATTTTGTACTGCAACTATGCTGTGAACTATAGTACAAGTAAACTTACAGGTATACTGTTAGTTTACTGGTTATATCCTTCGAGCCCATTTTTTAGTTTATGAGGGTACACTCTCAGTAAACTACTGGTTTTTATGCTGTTAGTATACTTGTAAGTTTTCTGTAAGTAAACCTATAGTTTACAATTCATATATTATTTTTGCACTTTCAAGTGTACTATTTATGTTTTATTTTTATACTTGTAAGTATTTCTATACTTATGAGTACAGTTAAATATACCTTTAACTGATAACTCATATGTACACTACCAATGGACTACACATAAAAATTCACAAGACTCGGGATTCAGTACATCATTTTCTTTATGAATCAAAAATTTCAACTAGATATTGTAATGGATTCCATATAAGATGCAATATAAGAACATTACAATGACGACTCAAATCTCAAAACAAATACAACAAATAGTCTAAACACAGTCTTTAGGCTAGGTTGATATTATTATAGATAGATAGTATGTAAAACATATGCTGGAACACTACCTCAAAGAAGCCAATATGTGTTTTTAAAAAGTATTTAAATGGGCTACTCTTTCAAGAAAAATAAATTATATATTATATTATATTATATTATATTATTTTATTTTTAATCGTTATTACTCTTTTTTTCTTTCTCTCTACAATATTATGTTACATTATTTATGATATATGATATTATTAGAGTATTATGGCACTTTATTACACACACACACACACACACATACTTATACTTCCTACAATCATGTGGAAATATTATGTTGCTGTCAGTTTGTATGTTTTTGTTGTTGTCAGTCTGTACGTTTATCCACAGTGTGTAATGTATTTGTTCCTTTTGTCACCTTGTATCTGTCACTTATGTCACCTTGTCTGGAGTCTTACAACTGCAGCGGCCGCTGGTTCGACTCCCGCCTTCGGCCCTTTGCTGCGTGTCATCCCCTCTCTCTCTGCCCCGTTTCCTGTCTGCTCTACAGCTATCACTATCAAATAAAGGCACAAATGGACACACACACACACACACACACACAAAAAGATGAAGTACAAGTATAAACCAAATATACTTACTTTTTTGCATACTTTCACTATAAGCCAAGTATACAGAAGTATAATTTTGTGAAGTACATCTGATAAGTGCATAAAAAGTGAACTGAAAGTGTACTCTCTCGTTTAAAAGAAGTACATTAATTGCACACTTAAATAAACTTCTTTTTTGTCAGGGATGCCATGGTTACATCTACACATTATTCCAATACTCAAAAACATGAATGTCCATTGCACTGAAAGTCTACTTGTCCAATAGCCCGTTATTTCAAAAACACACACCCCGTGCTCCAAATTTAAGCGCCAAATTCAACTGACATAACCAATGTACTTATTTTAACCCAAACCATGACTTTCCTAAACATAACCAAACTGCACTAATTTCACATTAACTATGTGTTTATTCTTGTTTTTCTTAGTACCTTGATGTCACCTCATGAAGGTCAGATGACTTTTGCACATCAATACACACTAGGGGCAAACCAGAGTGTGTTTTCGGACAAGGAGCCTTCGGAGCAGTGGGTGTTTGTTTTCAGGATAACAGGCAGTCGAACAAATTGACTCTTTGTCCAGTGGGATCATTTTTCATCAGAATAATGGACCATCGGGACAATGGGCAGTGCTCAGTTGGGTTGCACGTCCAAATAAAGTGCTATGGGAAAACTGTCGGCTTGTTAACAACCTGTTGGGTCACCTGAACACACATTTCTTGCCCAATCAGACATTGTTGAAGGGACACAACACATTCTGATATCTTTGCGATTAGTTGAGTAAATACAATGTTATGGTTACTGAAAGATTTAGATAAGACTAAGAAAATTTAGCCAAACTAAACAGAATAAATAAAGCAGAATTATCCTTTAAGCGCACACTCAGTTTAAGGCTTAATATAGCTCAAGTCCACGCCAACATGCTTTGCTTATTTCACAAAGACTGCAATTAAATTTGTTTAAAAATCTCTAACCTTGCAGGATGACAGGTTACTAAAAATGTCCAGTAAACATGCTACTTGTGAGTCCATGTGACTTTTGTTTACAAGCCCCGGTTCACTTGTAATTGGGCATCGTGAAGCTAAACAAACTGACAGAGTTGCCACCATGGTTTGGACCAAAGCAAAACATCTGTGGGTGTGACAGCGTCCTAAAATTGTGAAAAAGATTCAGGAGACTATAGTCTGATGGAGATCTATGTGGCTAAGCGAACTTCATTTTGACACAAGAAAAAGTAGAAATAGCTGTATTACTTTTATCATTTTCTGCAATATTCTCAGGAATGTCTGACTTGGCTCGTCGTCTCGATGTGTCAGACAAACAGTTTCAACCTACTAATGTTTCCCTCTTTTGCAAAGCTTTATGTTTCCCCTTGTGTAACAGTTAAGATAAACAGTCATTTCTCTCCCCATGCACTCAATCACATACTCATACACTGATATTCTCACATTCAAGTGGGTGATATTTTCCGTATGGGAACATTAACTTTTTTTTTTTTTTTCCTATGAATGGGTTAGTGACACAAACAAGAGACAGAAAGAGAAAAAGAAAACGAGCGAGGGATTGAAAGCGAGAGATGGAGAACGAGAGTGCAGAGCTATTTTTGGCCTGTCTGGGTGTTTTCCTACACACACACGCTTCTCAGGCTTGTTGTTGTTCAGAATGGTGGGTGTTAAAAGGGTGAGTTTTGATTTGATTTGACTCTCTGTTTTGAGGGTTTTCATGTGTATATGTGTATGTGTCTGTATTTGTGTGTGTGTGTGTGTGTACTGTTGATATCCCTGGGATTTTCCTGCGGTTGCTATGGTTTCTTGCTGTGTTTTGAACAACTTGCCATAACTCCAAACATCCTTAGGGTGTAAAAGATCCTCAGCCCTTCATTATGCACTTGGCTTGTGCTGTCGCTGGGGTTGACCTCAGTTCACTTTCAATTTAACCAGATCAAACATCGGAACAGCCATCTGTACATTTTTCTTTATCTCCGTCTTTGCTGTGGCGTTTCTGCGCCGCACTTCCCAGAGATCTCTTGTCAGTCAAGGACGTTTATTTCTGGACGGCTCAGATTCAATTTATTCTACGTGCCCCCTGTAAAAAAAAAGAAAAGAAAAAAAAGAAAAAAAAGAAAAAGAAAAAAAAGTCTGATTTCTTTTAGCTCTCAACACCGGTTAGTGATGACTGCACACATGACACCATCGCTCTGTTGTGGAAAATGTCTGTCAGCGATCCATTGTGTTACTGTGGACTGCACATGTCACCAAGTCTTTCGATGCGCCGAGTCTTCTCAGACACTCGCTTTTCTCACAGACACATACATACCGTGGAAACTCTTTGTACATGCTAGAGTTCATAGTCTGTAAGGGAATGTTTGATTGTATCTTCTGTGGGTTTCCGTTCATGTTTGCTCTGTGTGTAACTGTATGGCACATATGTCTGTATTTGGATTATTTATTTATCCAGCCCGGCTTCTTTACTCCTCTCTGACAGCAAACTGAATATCTTTGGGCTGTGGACAGACATTTGAGGACGTCATCTTGGGCTTTGGGAAACACCGATCAACATTTTTCACCATTTTGTGGCATTTTATGGACCAAACATTTGATAAATAGAGAAAATGGTTGACAGATTAATCGACAATGAAAATAATGATTATGGAAAAAGACTTGAAAGATATTTCCAATCATGTGGAGCACACAGATGTTCATCCACATGTTTGGACTAATTTTTCAGCTGACAAGAGGATTAAATAACTGATTAATCATTAAATTTCAAAAGTCCTTCTTAAATGTGAATATTTTCTGGTTTCTTTTGGTCGACAGTAAACTGAATATCTTTGGGTGCTAAAATTGTTCTATATTATCTTTAAAAAACTCACATAACTGACAATATTGATACTGGGGGAAAAAAAGATTATTTAAACAAATATTTCTGGGACATGACTAATCCTAAAATCCAGATGCTTTTCTTCTTCATTAGGCTCATCAGTTTCATCTGATATGCTCTCACCAGAGCAAACAGAGAGCCTCTTTTAAGTTTTGTCCAAGCACATGTGCCAGAATTTAGATATCTTAGGAATATAATTATAAAAGATTTAAAGTAGGGAGGTAACAAGGTTACTAATTTAACCATTCACACCAGCTTTTGATACTGTTGAGACTGTTTTAAATATTTGGTACTTCAGCCAGAACCAAAAAAATAATGCGGTTCAAAGATTACCTCCAAAACCTAAAGTCAGGAGTAGAGATACACCTCTGATGGTGTGAGGAAACTCTGTACATTCGCATTCAGTTACATTTAAATAAAATCTAATATCGACACCAATACAATCAATTCATCCAGGGTCCCACACAGTTTGGTTTCAGTTGATAAGAAACCATTTCAAATACATTTGCACAGTAAAAAAAAAAATCAGACTTGGTTGTGCTTTAGCTGTTGTGTTGACTATTTTCCAGTGACAGAGAGTTAAGTACTGTAATAGTGAAAGGTTGGGTTATAGATTACCAAAGATTACCAAAATAAGGGTGCAGTCACTGTACATTTTAGTGTTTTCAGTGGGATTATTCAGTATTATGTCATAATGAGGTTTTACATGATAAAACAAATGGCAAAAATCTCCTTCTGCTCCTGACTCAAGCGGTAGTTACTGCGTTGTGGCGTTGCAGGGCAGCAATGTACTGTAAGTATGTCTTCAGTGAGCTCAGTGTGTAATTTTCTTCAATTCTGCCTATTTGCTGCTTTAAATAACTCTGTAGCCTCCATGTTATCTTCCGTGAAGCAGGAGGGTCACACACGATTTGAGCGTGTACTTGCTAATGTGCAAAGCTTCTGTCTGTCTGCATCCCATGATTGTCAACTGACCGCCACAAGACTGAAGCGATACTTTTGCTGAAAAGAGCCGTGACACATCCGAGAGGACTATTTTATGTGAAATATTTGCAAGTGTGACATTTCTGGCACTGAGATAACTGGCAAAAAAAAAGAAACTTTGAAATGAAACTTTTAGAAAACTTTTGAGCGCAGATGACCACACCCTGATACTCTCTCGCACATACAAATCCTAGTGTGTGAACGCACACAAACACATGCTTGTGCGCATACATGAATATCTGCATGCACCAAAATAAAAGCGCACAAATAGAGCTCAAGTTTTTCCTCCCAGATATTTTCCAGCCTTATTATTTTCATCGTCTTTGTTCTTGTGTTTACTCAGCCCACTAAAGATAATAAGTCTTTTCCTCAGTGTCTACCCCCCAAGACTCATATTTCTCTCTGCCTTCATCTTCCTGTCTCCCTCTTTCTATCTTCATCTCGCTGTGGATTCCCCCACTCCCTCCACCTCCTCCTCCTCCTCCTCTTCCTCCTCCGCCTTGGCTTTTCTTTCTCTCTTTCACATCATCATCTCTGTTTCTCCCCCTCTCCTCCAACTCCTCCTTCCTCCTTTTTCTTCTCATGCAGCATTCCTCGCATTCCTGTTGGCTTCTTAAGGGGAAGGACCCCGCTGGCAGACCAAGGCCAAACATTATTACAGTGCTCTCAGCTTCTCTCGCTCTGTTTCTCTCATCCTATCTCTCCTCTTACTGATTCTACCTCTCTTCTTTTTTTCTGTTCCTCCTCACTTTATCTCTGTAATCCCTTCCCTTGTTCTTTCACTTCCTCATTTCTTCTCCGTGCAACATCCATCCCCTCTAATTCCATTTTACAAATACTGTAGTGGCTGTATGCTTGTACTTAAACTGTGTTAAAACAACTTACAGAGACCACTGTGTTTCATAATTAGTGGAAATAAGGGGCATACCCTTCCCTGTTACGTAAAACAGGCTCATTCATGTTTATACAAGCACATGTGCTGTCTTTTTTAACGACGACACACTGTCCGCACATGGGAGATAAAGTATCAGACGCACACAATGTTCACAGGAAAGCCTCGACACACACTCACAAAGCCCGACAGTTTACTTAATTAAATGGCTGATATGGTTTGAGTATGTTTAAATGTATCTTTTCTCGTGTGTTCTGCGAGCACTTGAATGCATCATAAATTAACTTAAATGTTCACATTTAAGTTTATTTGACAGTAAATTTCCTCCCGATGAGCACAGATTGTGTTCAGATTCCGGTTTTTATGACCTCATTATGTTACACGCAGAGATACTGCGTCACTGAGGAGGACTGAAACAACAGGCGCAGATTGTAAATGAAAGCCATAAGCCAGCTGCTTTAGTTTTATGTGCTGGGTATTGAAATAGCAACATTTTGAAGGAATGAATGTAAATGTGTGTGTCTTTGTGTGTCTGTTTATGTAGAAAATTTGAAAAAGTGTTGATACAGTACGGGGTTTTGGTACAGATACCAATAGGATACTTTTTTTTTAAAGAGCTTACTTTAAGAAATATAAGTATATTTTCCTCCATTTTTCATTAAAAAACCCACACTTCACTTAAAGGGATATTTCAGATTTTTTTAAAGTGGGGTAGTCAGTGTAGATGGAGGTTGCCACACCTCCAGTTTGGACAAGAAGCAGTAGTATCGGTGTAGAAAGCTAAGCGATGTAATGCCATAGTGGCAAAATGATTTTAGCCACCTTAAAAAGTAAGTGTGCACTATATTTAGACTATTTTCTGCACTTTACTTTGCCATCAGACAGTCTTTTTAATGGGAAACCACCATTATATGAGCACAATTACTGCTCTCTCCAAACCAACCAGACTCCAATTGGGAAAAACAGCAATTTTACCTTACAGAATGCAGGAGTCGTCGATCTACTACTGCCTCTATAGGTTAGCTTGTTTGTGTTGTTGTGCAACTCTAGTGTTTTAAAAGGTTTGTTTGGATTCACCAAAGTCTCACAATAGCACAAATAAGGCAGTGATAAACCAGCAACTCTTGTGTTCTGTGGGGTAAAAACCACTGTTTTTGCCACCATTTTGTGTCTGGTTGCTTTGAAGAGATCAATATTTGGTTTATGTAACGGTGGTTTCCCAACATGAAAGGCTGTCTGACGGTAAGGTAAAGCAGTGAAATGATTCTAAATATAGTGTACACTTAAAGTGATATTGATTTTTTTTAAGTGGCTAAAATATGTTTTGCTGCAACCTTGTCAACAGCAATATATTGCTTAGCTTTCTGCATTGATGGCCGCCATCAAAAAATCAGAACTATCCCTGGTAAACATGATCTACAAGAACTGTGCCTCGGTAAAACATTATTTTTATTACATAATACTTCATACAAACACAGTTTGGTTCCAAAAACTTGTTTCAATACCCAGCTTCAACAGTCGCTGGACACCGAAAAACCAGCACTTTCTTCTCATACATTCCTCTGACCATCACTCTGACAGGATTTCAGTTGAGTTTTGCAGACACTTGTAAAAGAGCACATCTTGTGTTAAATGTTGTGTTGTAGCAGAAGCATGTCTGTGCAGGTGGGAGGCAACTATGTAGCACATAGTTGACCACATCCTGCCTCATGTGGCCTAGTGCTCACAAAAAAGCTACATCCTACGTCAGAGTGACTGTTTTTAATAGTGTCATTTCAGTATAATTTAAATCAAGGTTTGACTCATCATGTCTGTGAAAACTGATATTGATTCCAACATATTTGCATTGAAGCTTGTGCTGCAAATGTTTTTATACTGACCGCAACTGCAACAGCTTTGAATTAGCAGGGATTTCCTCAGTTCAAAAGAAAAAAAAAA
>JAJHUR010100943.1:0-11319 GCA_027495735.1 Lutjanus campechanus | reverse complement strand
GCGGGCCTGTGAGAGACAGTTTCCCTGGCACAGTGCCAGAGCTCATTAATGGAGCCAAATTAGCGACTTAGCTATGTAAATGAGGCTGTGGATTAAGGTGGTTGACGGCTGCCTCGTATGATCCACCACTGCCCAAACCCATTATGGAGTCCCACAGGAGTCATTAGAGTGTTTTCTGGCCACAGTGAGTCACAGAGCTGATTACAGGATATGGAAATACTCTGTCTGCCTCCTATTAAGACATGTGAATAATCTGCACACAGCCCACTGCTATCTGTCCATCATTCTGTAATCCTCTTCATTTGTTTTCCTCCAGATAGGCAGTGTGTGTGTGTATGTGTGTGTGTGTGTTTAAATTTCCATGTTAATCAGGAAGATTTGGCTGTTGACAAAAAATAAAAAGACTCTTTTCTCCCTCAGAAGTGCTTTTGAGCAGAGGTGGCAAGTACTCACAGTCTGTACTCAAGTAGAAGTACAGATACTTGTGTTTAAAAAATAGACTCCAGTAAAAGTAGAAGTTCTGATTCAACTTCTTTACTCAAGAAAAAGTGAAAAAGTACAGGATCAGAAACGAACTCAAAGTATAAAAGTAAAAAGTCGTCTTCTGAAGGATGTTTCTGACTGTCTCTGCAAAGTTACCTGAACCTCACCTTTTCTCTGTAGTCCCGTCATTTACGTCACTTTGGTCTTGTTACGTCTTTTATCTTGTTTTTGTCTTGCTTTGTCGTTTCCACTGGCTCTTACGTCATTTTTTTTATGTCAAGTTTTTGATTTATTAGGTTTGTTACATTATTTTTGTCTTGTTACATCTTTTACATCATTAAGGCTTGTTGCGTCTTTTTTGTCTTGTTACGTCTTCTATGTCATTTTTGGCTTGTTACATCTTTTATATAATTTTAAGCTTGTTACGTCGTTTTTGTCTTGTTAGGACTTTTATGTCATCTTCGGCTTTTTATATCTTTTATGTCATTTTCAGCTTGTTATGTCTTTTATGTCTCTTATGTCATTTTGGTCATGTTAAGTGGTTTTCATCTTGTACATTATTTTCGTCGTTATGTCATTTACCTAACGTTTGTCTGTTATGTACTATTATATAATTTTGTTCTTGCTACATCTTGTTATGTTGTATTCATCTTATTTGTTTTCATCTCAAGTGAAATTATTTAGCCTAACATAATGATGTTAAGTTAGATTGGATGTCAGTTCTCGGATGACGGCAGTATTTTCGCAGCTAAAGGCAGAACTGTGATGCTGTTTACCTTTTCTGACTTAAACACAATATAATGGCAAAACTCCTGCACAGTGAAGTGTTTTGTCACTAGAGGCCATGATAATAAATTGACAGCAACATGAGCTGTTTTCACTGAGACCAGAATGGTGTGACTCGAGACTTGCATGATAGTATGTTGTTCTTTGTTTTAAAATTGTAATCCTGCTAAATAATCCCCATTTTTACAAAATGCAACTGTAATCAGATCACATCTTTTTTTCTGTAACTGTATGGGAATACAGTTACCTAACAAATCTTAAATAAATCCTCACAAATATATCATTTAATTTTTTTCAGGCTCAGTCATTTCCTTAAACAGCCGGCCGCTGTTGTTTAATGTCTGAGGTGAGGTTAATGTGTAGTTTGATAAATGTCACTCAAACAGGAGGAAACAGTGTATTTGTTGGGGACTATTTTCTGCAGCGGATTAATCCACACTTGGAGCAGTCGTGAGTGCCTGGGGCAGCAGCGTTATGACCTCCTCCATCACTTTTCTTTCTGACCTTCGATCCCTGCCGCCTTCTTCTATTTGATTGGCCAAAGTCAGGCAATTACAGCCAAAAGTTCAGCGCAGTGTTGTGAACTTTGGGCTGCGGAGAGAAATCAGTGCGCGTTCGCGCGGGTTGCAGCTGCTTCATACCCCCTACGGCCATCAATACCGCAATCGAAACCACTTCCCCTCAGCTACCTCACCCTCATTGAAATGACTGGTGGCGGCAAATTAGCATGTGGCAGTGTTAAAGACCCGTAAAGTGTTTTTAATAGTTTTTGGACAACAGCGGAGCTCTGTGGCACAGAGGAAGAAGATATATCAGGCTTTGGATGTATTCATTGTCAGTTTCATTGCAGGATTTTGTGATAATTAGAAATACATAGAATATAGCCAGACTTGAAGGAGGAATAACGCAACACAGATTCACACACAGAAGTCAAAGTTTGGCTGATAAATACCGATGAACAAATAACAGTCTATCCCTGCTGCTGCTCCGCTGGAGCTGCTCCGAAGCTATTCAGCCTCAGTGTGACTGTGTGGAGCTGTGAATTGCTAAATATACCGTTGGCCTTAAACAGTAGTAGTGGGCTAAATGTCTCTTTCTGTGTGCTTGTATCACTGCCCAGTGATGCCAAATGTGGTAAGATCCAGTGCCACAGCGCCGCCAAGAAGCCCAAAGGCACCAACGCGGTCTCCATCGACACCACCATCAAAACGGGCGGCATCGAGGTGAAGTGTCGCGGCACCTACGTCTACAGCACCCAGGACGGCCAGGGAGACCTGCCCGACCCCGGCCTCGTCATGACCGGCACCAAGTGCGGAGAGGGCAAGGTTGGTTAAGTTAAATAACTGTCATAATATCACAACGAAATATTCCAACAGCAAGGGAGTTAGTTTGGGTTGACAGGCTTGTTTTTTTCCCAGTGATAAGTAGGATTTTTCCTGCAGCACAGCATGCAGTGACCATAAGGTTAACAGGGTTTTTGATCAATAACAGCACTTGACTCAACAATTACTGTGTATGGCCGCCTGCCAAGAACATGAACACCTGCCTGGTATTTTGAACCGGGCTGCAAGTGAAGAGGGTGCAGAGAGGAGGCAACTGGCAGCACAACACATTTCGCTCACAAAGGATTTAACACTGTGTTCTCAAGCCAAAAAAAAAAACAAATGCCAGAGCATTGTTTGTGCTCTGCTATCTGCAAACTGATGTCAAACCTTTTTACTAGATGGTTCTTTGGGATGTGAAATTTGTTGGCTTACTTCTCTCTGCTGTGGCCCTGACTGTTCAGGTTAAGATATCACCTGGGTGAGGAGACAATTAAACAAAAAGTTCCTGTAGAAGTGATGGGATACAGTGTGTGTACATGCACCAATGCATGTAAGGTTCTGACATAAGAAGGATAATGGGGATTGTAGCATGGGGTCACAGTTCCAGGTTGGCAGAATATCTGGATGTTCCAAGACTTACAGATCTAATTATTAAATCTTTTATCACTCCTCGCTCAGTTTTATCAGGGAGGATCAGTGTCCAGAACATTCAGGCTTCTCATTTTTTATCCGTGCTGGTGGTCACTTTTGTCCAGCCCATCATCAGCAGAAAACTCTCTTTTAAGACAACTAAAATGTCTGTGTTGTCACAGCATGGTCATGTCAGACTTTAAAACAAACCAACCCATCAAGCCTTCGTCAGGGAGTCAAATTTATGTTTATTGTAAAAATATGGGAGCAGTGTAAAGAGCGAGAAAGTCTGTGTGTGGAGGAGGTAACGGAACGGAACGGATCATGGTGTACAGCTGGCAGCATCAGCAGCATCTGAGCTTTTTCATGGAAAACATCTGCCTTCTGGTGGAAATGACACTGAGGAGAGCTGGTAGACTGAAATAAAGCAGTAAAATTGTTAAAAACCAAAACGGTGAGCTTTAATAGGCTAAAAAGCTCAACAGAGCTGAAGGCTCATTTACGGTTTTCTGGAAGTAAACAATATAAGACACGACCACAGGACGCAATGAAGAAGTTCATATATCATGATGGATTTAATAATAATATTATTAATAAATCTTTATTGTCCACAAATGTGGAAAATTTGCTTTAGGCTTCACAGGTTGATGTAAAAAAAATACATCACATTAAATCATAATACACACAATAGAGTTTAATCCTGGGAAACGAGATTCCTGGGAAATCTAATCAAGACCATTGTATTTTCTGGGAAACAGGAAAAAAATGTTTTGTTTTTATTTTTTTAAACACAGAACATTAAAATATATTCAGAAAAATGTAGGCCAATGGTTTTTTCTCTTAATTAACACAAAGCACTATGATTAAGCATGCTCTGAGTCTGATCATGTGGGATTGTGCCTCTATTGTAGATAGTACGGTAACACCTTTTGGCCCATCAGATTCATTCTGTCTGTTGCAGGCCAATACCGTAGTTAATACAGTTGGCTCACTGAATTCATCTGTTGCATGTAGCTCGCACTCGCAGCCTCGACCTGCACCAGCAGAGCAACCGTAGAATACTTAGTTTAATAGAATGGCTTTAATAGAAAACATCAAATGACTTGCTTTAATGAGTTTCATTAGTTTATATAATGAAGACTTGTAAAATATCACTTTCATGAGGCTGTTATTCTCAGAAGACAAATCACAGACAATAAACTTGGCATTTCATAATTCTGGCAGTCGCAGTCGAGCAGCAGATAAAATGAAGTTCAAGCTGGATGTGAAGTTTATATTAATTCTAATGTTGATGGACAAAAATTGTGTTCTTTTGCCTTAATGATGATCAAAATAATACACAAAAAAGTTCAGGTTCGGAACACATATATTCATAATTCTTCTTCTTGCTTGAAATGACACGGGCTTAGCTGAAGTTGTTTCCCGGGATTCACGAGAAAATTGGCTTCTTTTCCCTCGATAGAAAAAAGTCTCATTTTAGGGAAAAATATGAATCCCTAACGCACAATAATAAGACAACTTGCACAGTGCACACAACAATAATGTGCATGGCTCCAGTCTGAGTCATTTACGAGTTCAACAATGTTATTGTGTCTTGTATGTGTCTTCCTGAGGGCAGTTTTATGAATTTTTTATAAACAGGATGAACAGGACTAGACACAATTTGTTGGATTTTTTTTTGTTTCACCTGTGATTTATACAGTATATACATTCCAATTGTTTCTGCTCTTTGCCAATAATGTTGCAGGCCTTGTTTGTGATTCTGTACAATCTGTTTTTGTTCCCAAACCACATACACGTCAAAAGTTAAAACACTTTCAAAAAGACTTCTGTAAACAGTCTCTGAAATGTTCTTGCTTATATCGTATGACTTCAATTTTCTGATTAGATACAAGCGCTGCGTTGATTTTTTAAACTTAAAGCTCATTCAAAAAAGGTTCCTAAATACTTAAACTCCTCTACTGCCTCAACAGGCTGCTCATTAATCACAACAGCTGGATCCCAATGATAGCGTCACGTCACGTCACGTCACGTCACGTCACGTCACGTCACGTCACGTCACGTCACGTCACGTCACGTCACGTCATGTCACGTTATAATAATGTAGCTCTTGACAAAGAGGCAAAAAATCGGAGGCAGCGTTGGCAAACTGGTGGCCTGTGTGGCCATTAAACACATCACAACATGTGAAATTCATCGTCCAGTGGTTGTGTCTCACCTCAACTGTTGGCTGCACTGCGACAATTCCTCCCACGACTACTGATGTTATTGTCGCATTTTGTCCATGTCTGTAAGCTTCCAGAAAATGTGCAGAAAAAGGGACAAAATGACACAGAACATGGACAGAAGCCTCCATCCAAATCTGTATGTTTAGCATAAATGAGCTTTTAGCTCTACAAAGCTTTTTAGCCTCTTTTAGCACCACTGTTGTGTTTTTACCATTTTAAATCCTTTGTTTCAGTCTCACAGCTCTCATCAGTGTCATTTCCAGCAGCAGCAGACAGACATTTTCCATTTAAAAAAAAGCTCTGATAAACCCGCTTAACACCTGATCACTACCAGCAACAGCAGACAGACACACAATTAGAGACTCGCTGGTGAACATAAAGGAGCATTTAGCAGCTAAAGAGTCAAACATTTTGTCTCAGGAGTTGGGGGAGACCAAAACAGAGCTGAAAGAGAGTGAACGATATCCCATCCTATGGTAACAAACATTCACTTTCACTTTCCCTACGTGGATGAATGTGTGAAGAAAAAAACATAATTTATTCCAAATAGAGATAATATTCACTTGTCTGTGTCCCCACTGCTGTTAGTGATATTATCTTTCTGAATAAATTATCAGGGATTTATATCAGCCCACGTCATAGAAAGCTAAATGTCACAGAGACCCGGGAGGTCTGTTCTGTGTCAGCTGTTTGTTGAAGGCAGTTTATCGAGCAGTGATTTGGGCTGAGTCAGATGCTAAATGGAATATAAATTTCCAAGTAAACCCACATTCAGACCCACACAGAAACACAGAAAAAAATGGCTGAATTATGCATGTGAAATACATATATATATATGAAAATGCTCACACTCTCAGAGTAATATCTGCAGTCTCCCCCTTTTTCCATCAGTAAATTCTATTTCTCTGTCTATATTGCTTTCCCTCTGCAGCACATTCCAGCCACTTGAATTCCATTTCAGCTATTGTGCGGCCCGCGCTGAAAGGACTGAATAGCGCTGCATGAGTAATATATTATAAATAGGCAGCAGAGAATATTGTCTGCCATCCAGCAATGATGAATTTTGAGTCATCATATTGAACGGGCCTTTTCTCAGCAATAAACGCACACATAGCACAAAGCTGCTGCTTCTAATCACGCAGTCACACATTCACCTACACTAAATTGATTCCCCTGCTAACAATAGTACAGCAACAACAACAGGCCGAGCAAGAGATACAGTACTAATGCACTAATGTTAGTGTGAGCGCAGCTCAGCGATGTTACATAAAAATGTGATGAGTTATGACCTTCAGGTAGACTTTTTTTTTTGGTACATTAAAGGTGAAATCTGAATATATTTACTGAATATATTTTGCAATAAATAATAACATGACCACAGTATGTCATCAGAGATTAAGCAAACATGCTAAGATGAAATACTTCTCTGACAGCAACACTACAGCCAAGTCCTTGAAATTTCCGTTCCGGCCAATAACTTGTGTTATTGCTCGCCCATTTTACGTTTATTAGATTTCATATTAATGCCGAATCTTCGCCAAATGAGTAAGTGGCTGTCTATAAGTCATAAGAAACCCTTAATAATCTTGTAGGAGGAGTAGATGTTTATAACTGTTAAACTGAGTAAAATGTTAATGGGGTTTGGCAGGCAGAAGGCAGGCGGTCACTGAACTCCAGCTCTAGAGTGTGTATTTTCAGAACAGTGCACTCGTCTTGCCCTCCTGCACCATTCCTGCAACCTGCCTGAGCTTCCTCACGTCTGGGGAGGAGGAGGAGAGGCAGAGGAGGAATTAGAATAGAATGTCAACTTATTTGATATAAAGTCTGTGGCTCCAACTCGCTGTTTGGACTGTTGTACTCATTTTTGGATGTGCAGTTGTTACATATAGCTCCTTTAAGTCACAAGTTTTTTAATGTTTACTGCCAGTGATTTGATTATTTCAACACATCATAGCAACTAATGAACAGTTTTGAGAAATACGCCTGTTTAGCTGAGATTAAGATGAGAAGATTGATGTAATTTTTACTTATGTTATATATTTTGTTGACTTTGATACTTACGTTGTGACAAATGTTTCCAAAAATGATTAAATGCAGAGAAATCTGTAATTTATACAAGGTAACGTGTTTCCTACTCGCCTCTAGCTGATTACGTGGATACGGGATACATGGGAGTGAGGAAGGAAGTCAGCAAACGTGACGAAACATAACGTAAATAAAACTTTGATTTGCATCGGTGGTTGTGTAACAAAAACAACTCCCATGATCCCATGCTACCTCACAACATCATCAAATAATGTCCTTTTTTAAATGTGAGAGACTCCTGGCTGCAGAACTTACATCTTGCGTGTTTAAATGCAGAGCTGGGGTTAGGGTGTCATTAGCCTAGCTTAGCATAAATACTGGAAGCAGGGGGAATCAGCTAGCAGCTGAGTGCTGCATGTTTTGTATTTTTTCTTGGTCACAGAGTTGAAAAATGTTCCACTTTGGCTAAAACACTGCGGTCATCGCTGTAACTTTTTACCCAACTGCCTCATCACAATGAACCTGGGGCAGGACAAACACTACAAACTGTGTTCTGCTCGTATAAAAGTACTCCTGGACCTGAATTCTGTCCAACTTCAGCTCTTGAACCAAACAATGGCACTCAACGATTTGTTTTTTCCTCGCCAACCATCATGAACCCACACAGACCAGCAGGCTGCCCTCTCTCCTACATGCTTCTGCCTTCTCAAACAAGAACTCTACCTTGTTCCAATATGTTTATATTCAATATTTGTTGATAACATTAATGATTAATCAGGTAAAAACGTGTAGTTAGTAATGTAATCCAAGTATCACAATATCAGTGTAATGTAACTTTATGTTACTTTTGGATTACCTCAGTATAAAATATGGTGAAATTGTTTAGCCTAATATAGTGTTTTTAGAGCTGCGACTAAATTATTTTCATCATCGATTAGTCAGTTGAGTGTTTTCTCAATTAATAGATTAGTTTCTGTCTGTGTGCTCCACATGTTTGGACGTATTTTTTAAATCTTTCCTGTAATGATTATTTTCATTATTGATTAACCTGTCGACCATTTTCTCCATTAATCAATTTGTTATTTGGTCCAGAAAATGATGAAAAATGTTGATCAGTGTTTCCCAAAGTCCAAGATGACGTCCTCAAATGTCTTGTTTTGTCCACAACTCAAAAATATTCAGTTTACTGTCAGAGAGGAGTAAAGAAACCAGAAAATATTCACATTTAAGAAGCTGAAACCAAAGAATTTTGACTTAATTCAATTTTTAAAAAAAACAACAATTATTTTATTCATTTGTTGTGAGGTTTATTAGTCAGCTGTGTCTTCCCTTGTTGTGTGCAATTTATCCAGATTATGTAATCCTGCTACATGTAATCTGTTACTTCCCTAACCTGTTGCAACACATGAACTCAACTGTCCTTGGATGTTCCATATCATAGCAAAAATGTTGCATCTCTAAAGCACTCTAAGGTGCTCCCAGCGGTTCATTTTCAGCTGGGAAAAACATCCTAAAGCTGACTCGATGACCGTTATACGCCTCGCATTAGCCAATTAATTACTCATTTCTTTTGTGTTATTCAGTTTAAAACTGAAACTTGTGTTGTAATTCAGTTGTGTTTTGTTCTTCAAATACGAAGCAGAGGTGTAGACTCCAGTCACAGGACTGAAACTAGAGTCAGACTTGGGTCATCATGAATCTGTTGACTTCAGACTCGACTTACTTTACTCAAATTACTTGAGAAGAGATAAGAGAGGCGCAAGATAATAAGAGAGCTGCAACGATTAGTCAACCAAAAGAAAATTAATCTAACTATTTTAGTAATTGATTAATTGTTTCAGTCATTTTTCAACCAGAAATGTAGGGTTTATGATCTACATCAAGTAAGAAAACCTTTTTTTTCTAATTTACTCCACGTAGATCATGAACCCTTGAATATAGCACCACTCTGAGATAGGTTGAGAAATAAACTAAATAAATATTGCATTTTACCCAGACAAAAGCACAGTTCCGCTGTTTACATTTATTTGCTCAGACGTCAGTCTTATCCTAACAAAAATGGCGTTCACGTCGACGAAGACCAGTGCAGCGTTCAAGAATCTATGTTGATGGTTATGACATGAGACTTGACTGAAGACCTCCGACTTGCAGCATTTTATTGTTTTCTATATCAGCAGTGTGTTTCTTTGTGCTGAATATGTGTCTTGTTTTGTTTATTTGCATGCATTTTCTATCACTCACCCATCTCTCCCTTCTCTCCACACCCTTTCATTTGACTTTTATTTTGGCGGTTTGGTCATATATTAGAGTTAGACAGAGTCTTTTTTTTTTCTCATAGATGGTGTTTTTTTTCAGTAGGGTCTGTGATGTTTCCAACTCCTCCATCTTACCTCCTCTTCATGCCGCTGAAATGCAACAACAAAGAGCTTCAGTCCCTCTCCACCCTGATGGAGTCTCTGGCCCAGTGTCACTGACGCATCCATCACACCCCTGAAATCTGCTTCTACCTGTTCCCTGCGTGTCTGTCTCCTTATGAAACAGCACATCCCACCAGCAGGATTGAGAACGGTTATTAAAATGAGTATTGAGCAGCAGTAGAGACCAAATGTGTTTGGTAAAAGCAGCTCGATAAACATCATTAGAAGCTGTAAAAGCCCGTCCATAAAGCTGCGATTTTGGAAGTGATTTAAAAGCGGATACTGATGCTGCTTTCCCAGTGTCCTCAGGCAGCCAGGTTGTTCCAAAGCCCAAGGGCACTGGCAGAAGGCCGATCAAAGTCTGAATGTGTGTGTGTGTGTGTGTGAGTGTGCACTGTAATCTTTAACACAGTATGTGATCATTCTGCTTTTGTTGCCACAGGTGTGCAGAGACCGCCGGTGCCAAAATGCCTCTTTTACCGAGCTGGAGACTTGCATAGCACACTGCCACGGCAACGGGGTAGGCACAAACACACACGCACACACACACACGCTCACAAGCATGCAACAGACTCAACTCACTTAGCTGCCGGGCACAGCTCCCTAATCTTATTGTCACACTGTGTCCTTGGGCAAAAGGTAGCGCTTTGCAGCGCTGTCACCAACCTGTCGTAAAAGGCAGGAAAATAGATGGCTAGAATACAACAGCAACTGAAGTGATGAACTATTTATTGGAGCAGTACAAGCAAGCCTGAGGCAGATAAGGAGGAATCATACATAGTTTATGAGTCAGTAACCAAGCTCTGGAGTGGAGTGTTTGGGGCTTAAACACTTGTTACTTAAAGAGAAGATGAGGATGTAGATAGGCCGTATTTATCTGCAAACTCTGACCTCTGAAAACATTGTTAAAAGGATAGTTCAGATCATTAGAAGTGGGGTTGTATGAGGCACTTATCCATTCACAGTGTGTTACCAGCAGTCGACGGGTTTGGAGAAGAAGGAGTACCGGTGTAGGAGTTTAAGCAATGTGCTGGTGTGGACAGGGTCAGCAGATTTTAGACACCTAAAAAAAATTGAATATTAGTTTAAGTGCTATATTTAGAATATTCTCACTGCTTTACCTTGCAATCAGATAGTGTTTCCTGTTGGGAAACCTCTGTTATATAAGATAAATATTGCTCTCTTTTGCTCAACTAGACTCCGTTGGCAGAAACAGTAATTTTACCTTGCAGAACACAAGGGTTGTTGGTCTACCACTGCCTTGATCAGTTGGTATGTGTTATTGTTAGAAAAATATGATTTTATACTTTATATACAGGGTTAACTAGGTGAACTGAATTAACTGTGCTGTACATAGATACTGTATCACTGTGCAGGTGTGCGAAGAATGTTCAACGTGACTTGGTGAGCGTGTGAGAAAGAAAC
>JAJHUR010100940.1:0-10099 GCA_027495735.1 Lutjanus campechanus | reverse complement strand
CCCCCCCGGCTTGATTTGTATCCCCAGGCATGGAGCTGCTAGCAAGATGTTCCTCATTTTTCTTCATTGAAGGTGGCAACCCCGCCATTAACTCACCAGCTACTGTTGTTAATCAACTAACCCCGCTGGTCCTTATGAGGCCAATCTCAAGGCACACTGGAATGAACTTCGTGTCGTTTCAGCTGCAACCGATGTGGTGTTGATTAATGACTGCTCTTTCTCAATCATCACCACCATTTTCTGCCAACCATAATCAAGTGTTTTAGTTGCCTTACTAGCAGGCAATAGTTTGGCAATAGTATTTTCCGGAATCACAATTTTTCAGTAACCTTAGCCATACTGTAGTCGCCATGCACAGATATTTGAAAGAAAAGAAGTCATCACAGAGCATACAAATTATTCATATGATGCGTATTAAATCCTGTCTGATATAGGATTTTTGAGAAAGATACTGATACTGATTTTAGAGAGTTAGGGTAAAAGTCTCTGATTACTGATATAGTGGCCAGTATAGTGAATTTTTCAGCAGGAATTAAAATACACATTTTAAGTTCCTTAATAGAATTTATAGAATAATAAATAAATAATAAATAATTAAAATAAAACAACATAGACATACATAGACAGGTACAATGAGAAAAGAATAAAACAAGAAGCAGCTTTTCAGTATTTACACCCACCAGGAAGCTCTTCTTGTTCTCATAAATGTTCCCCTTTAAATTTAAATAACCTTCAGCATTGTTTTCTCTATCACATAATTTGTAAGAAAAAACCGGACTGAAAGGAGGTTGACATGATTCCTGCGAAATCCTCCAAGACATCATGAAAGGTTGATCTGATTTTGTTTTCATGTTGATTTGGGGAGTAAAGAAATCAAAATGTGTGGATCACATGAGGGTGAAAATCACATTTCTGCTGGCATGACGGTGATGGATACCACCCTACCTCTCTTTATTCTCATTCTGTGATGCCGCGTTCAGTCAAAAACAAAAGCATATTAAACTGTTTGATTCCTTTTTTTCTTCTTCTTCAAATCGTTCTGACAAAAATATCTTGGTCCAGATGTCACCTCTCATCCCCTGTCAGGCCGTGTATTACAAAAGAGATGTATTATGCTCTTAATATTTGATACATTTTGAAACATTAACAAGCTACTACAGATGGCCATAACGGACCCAATCCCCTCAGCCCGCTGAGCGGTGCTCGCAGATCAAACGGCGGAGTGTGTCTTTAACCGTGTCCTAGTGGGAGTGTGTATTGATTGTGGAGGAGGCATTAGTTCCATGGTTATTAATAGCCTGAGGAGGGAAGCCTAATGGGAGCTCTACTTCCTCCAACTGGTTTATTCATAGCCGGATCATTACTACCATAATTGACCCTCTTCCTGCTTGTCTGTCTGACTAACGGACTACGAAACGCACTGCGTGTGTGTCCTGTGACTACGTACCTGTCTCTCGTTTGATTTTTCCATCTCTCTCTCTCACTCACTCACACACACACACACACACAGAGGGACATGAATGCATTGATGCTACACACACATTTTTCCTATGCTCCATGCCGTGCCTCTCATATAGTCTGCTAAACACAAAGTAGGGTTGCACTTTATTTCACAGTACACTAATAGGTCGTAACAAACTGTACGAATTAGACAAAAACCTAAAATAATATATTTTTTATTAGACAGTATTAGATCTTTTATCAGACCCTTATTAGAGAATAATAATTTAGGACACATTACAATTGGTCTGCACTTAAGTTTATTGGTCCCAACTGTCAGATTCTTATTAGACTTTATTAAAGTGTAATTTTGTGCACATTATAACAGAACTGTACTGTAAACTGAAGTATATTATTACCCACTGTTTAACCCTTAAACAGACTTGGACTTGTTATGACCCCAAAGTTTGGATTAGGGGATGAGGGTTGTAACAATAATTTTAAAAGTTACCCAGGGAAAAAGGAAGGAGAACCGAGACAAATGTGCAAACAAGGGTTCTTTTTAATTAATAAATCGAGTTCAAATAAAATTAAGGTCAAAATAAGTTAACATAAAATTAAATTAGGCAACACTAGTGTTAAGCTAGCCAGGGGGGCCAGCAAAACCAGCCGAGGAGGTTAGCAGAGCACATGCTAACAAATACTAACATTATACTAGCAATTAGCGGTCTAGCCTGCCACTCCAGGACTAGACTGCATGCAGACTGAAGTCTGCCAAATGGCCCACTGACCCTGTGCTGCTGTACTCTCCCTGCTTTTGAAATGTCCTGATTATTTATTGACTGCACACCTGCTGCCAATCAACCACTGCAGCAGCAGTATGGGAGGGAAGGTGCAGTATCCAAACACAGGCACAGACAACAACGTGGCACCAAACAGAGAACATTATACCAGAAACGTACTGTAAACTAAAGTGTATTATTTCCAATTGTTAGACAATTATTAGATCTAAGAATTCTGTGCATGTTATACCAGAACTGTACCATAAACTAAAGTATACTGTTTTCCAATGTTGAACCTTATTTAGATTCTTTAGAGGCTAATTTGGGACACATTACAAAACAACTGCACTGTAAACTTAAGTTTATTGTTTATCACAGTTAAACATTATTAGTCTTTATTAGCGGCTAATTTTGACACGTTACAACAGAACCGTACTGTAAACTAAAGTGAAATCACTATCTTCTACTTGAGACACACCTTCTTTGGCTGGTCCCATATCGCTAACAAAATATCCAAGACCATACCTACTCCCATATACAAAATATTACTCTACCTCTATAATACCTCTAATTGGTAGATGTTCACATATTGTTTTTAAACGGGTTAGAAACAGATATGATTTCACTTTAGTTTACAGTACAGTTCTGTTGTAATATGTCCTACATCACCCTCTAAAACTGTCTAATAAAGGCCATATTATTTGTAGTTTTACCTAAGTTGATACAGAATACATCTTATGTCTTATCAGTGTACTGTAAAATAAAGTGCGAGAACAGAAGTAGAGCAAAATGTTTCATATTATCTTAAGATCATTTTTTGCAAGTAATTGTGTGCTTTCATTCTCTCCTGTTCTTTCTTGTGAGTGTGTTTCTCTCTGTACGGGATCTAAGCTCCTCCTGCTCTTTTCCCTATCCGATTTTCTGACAAGAGTCTGCCCCGATCACCTCCCCCTCCCCCGACGTAAGTCCCTCGAGGCGGCAAATTATTCATAAACTATTTCCTATCTTTACAGATACGCTTTCAAAAAGCTTTTCCTTGTCCACCATTTAAGCTGCATTAGGGGTGAGTAGTGAGTGCATGTGTACGAGCGTGTGTGTGTGTGTGTGTGTGTGTGTATGCACAGTATCTCAGCTGCCTGAGAGATGAGTCTTGGCTGAAGTACAGTCCTTGCCTCCGGCTTACATCTCGCAGTAGCTGTATACACGGAGCTGCATCCCTCTTCCTCCCTGTCCATCTCTGTCTCTCTGTCACAGCCCCACTGCCCTACAAATAACCAAGAGGACGCCTCAGCAGGGAAAGCAGGATATGACAAAATCCTGTTGTTTTCTTTTTTCCATTCCAACACATCGCCTCAATACTTCTTTTTTTTCCTATTTATACCAGCAGATGAAACTCTTCCGTTATTACTAATGAATATTCACTTCCATCTGGCCCATGCAGGTCCTCTCTGCCCACACATACCCGGTTGAAACGCTTAATGTCTGATAGCTTCCTGCCCTGAGGCGCAGCTTGACACAAGTGTACCGTAGTAAACAGCTGTTTAACAATCCTCAGTGCATGTGTTGGTTTAAAATAAGAAATATGGTTGTTTGTTCAAGTCGGTGCAGGAGAAAAACACAAAATATTAAATATGTGTATTAAAAACAATGTTGGTCTTGCTGTTTCTTTTCCCTGAAATGTTTTTAATATTGAGCTTGAAGATTCATTCTTGACCGCGGGAACAGCAGTTTACCACGATACCACGATAACAAGTTTTTATTCCGAAATCCATTTCGGTGTTTTTGTCTGGAGTTTTCAACCATATCCCTTGACCTTTATTAGATGGAGTTTGCTTAGTTTACTTTTACGACTAAAGTGTGGAATTTCAACGTGATCAAATGGGATGACAAATAAATAACACACCATTTTTAAGGACATTTTGCGTGTGTGTCTATGCATTTTAAGCTTTTTTTGTCCCCTGTCATTTAATGTGAAATCCAGCCCATTTGATGTGTTTTGCGTGTGCTAACAGTAGTAAGGAGACCTTCATTGTTATGGTGATTTTCGTTAACGTTGTGAGACCAATGACAGAGTCTGCGCAGTAGCTACCAGCACGTTGGAGTTCCCGCCCACACAGCCGAGCTGTCAATCATAGCATGAAGTCCTGCCTTTATTTAGTCATCAAACGACTAATTGAAACCAAACTGATCAGAAAAAGGAACACTTGAACAAACATCGGCATTGAAAGAACTACCCAAAATAACAGAAACCATCACCAAATTTATTTGATTTATGACCTGTACTGCAGCCAGCCACCAGGGGGCGATCCAGATGCTTTGGCTTCACTTTTAGGGAGCTCTGAGCTACATAAGTAGTCCCGTAAGTTATGTATGTGATGTAAATACGTCATTTCGTCATGACTAAATAGCATGAAATGACACAAGAAAAGCAAAAAAAAGGCATTGTGATAACACACAAAATGATTTCCGACTTTGGCGTGTTATTCATACACCTTTTGGTGAGATCAGGCTGGAAATGTCCCAAATTTTGTAATATTGAAGTAATCTTGCAAAATCAGAACCTCTTGAGAAGAATTTTAAAAACCCTAAAAACCTGTCTTCAGGTCCTAACTATTTTTAATATTAAATATGCAATACTAAATAAGCAACAATTAAAGTTAAAGTTTGAAGAAAATACATTCTTACTTATTATTTATTAAGGGTTAAACATTCAAAAGCTGAGCTAATAAGTTTGGTGTCTGCAACATAAGCAAGTGACACCACAACTCTCATCATTTTTTTATTTAAATGTTACTAAATCCTGATTAGTGTAGGGAAATGTGTGAGCCCTGCCCCCCTTCAACTAGTGAGAAGAGCTAAAACAAAAACAGAGAAATCTGTTAGTTGAAATAACCAAAGCTGGTTTTCATTCACTCAGAGAAAGAAGCTTACTTTCAGGTCCTGAGATAGATAAGAATTTGTCACAACATCGCCTCAAAAAATTTGACTGCTTCCTTGTGTCAGTGCCTGGCAAATATTTGCTCTAATAGAGTTTACCAGAATAGACCAGGATATAAAACAAACCTCTCCGCTATTCATGCTTAACATCCACCTATAAAAGAACAGATCTCTGTCTCTGTTTATGTATGTTTGTCCTTAGATTCTCTGAACAATCATTCATCCGATTGACTTCACACTTGGCAGGTTAATAGCCGAGGGTGTGCAGTGTTGAATTTGGTGCAATTTGGCCAGATGGTGGCACTATGACAAAAAACCTTTCAAGAATATGCTTTTGAACCATCAGTCTGAAGAACAAAATTCTTCTTTTCATTTTGAATATTGTCCATCTGTTGTTTTTTTCGTTTTTTTTGTTGTTGTTTTTTTGTTTTTGTTTTTTTTTACAGATTTTGGTATAAAACATCTCTACACCAAGCCGGACAAACTTACTCTTTTGGATTTTTGGTATTCCAAACAGTTTTGCTATATCTGGTGTATAAAACAATTATATAAAAATGTCATATCTCCTGAATGCTTTGCGCTATTGCAAACATATTTGGTGTCTACATGTGTAGATATGATGTCTGAATGACCATGACAGATTTGGTACCATTTAGCCAATAGGAGGCACTGTAGCAGCATCATCTAACTATAAAGGAGCAAATCCCTTTGTGTCTCTATGTATGACTGTCCTTTGCATATTTCGAGAACCGCTTATCTGATCGACTTACCACTTGGCGTGTTTATTGCTGAGGACCCAAGTGAGTGCAGTGTTGAGTGCCAAGGCGCTCCGAATGGGTATGTGTTGCAAACTGGCATATGTTCCCACAATGGCCACAAGCTCGGAATGGCCATGGCAATGGACGCTACAGTAGTGAAGCTTAAATGCTGATATTAGGGCCACAGTTTTTGGAAACTGTATTTGGTGTTTCAGAAAGACTGATTTCACAAAATGATGCATTTTGCAGCTGCAAACAACAGAATTTGGGGAATAGACTCAAATGGTTTTCCAATGCGTGTGTTTGCATTGGAGTGTTCTCATAGACATTGAGTGTGTTTATGAATGTGTGTATGTGTTAAAGTATCCTTTTCCCCTCCTTTCACCCTGTGGTTATAGATCCTTCCTGTAAGGAACAAGGAAGATGGTATTGTTTTTTTGCTTCATGGAGCGATTGAGCGAGCTCTTTGTTCACCAGTGTTTGTCCTCTCTCGCCTACTTATGTAATGGATACACACAAACACACACACTAGCTGGAAAAATGAGGAAACCGGATTTGTTTTTGTCAGTCTTCAGCTCAGGGTTCCCCTGTGGAGCGCTTCCTGATCTGGATGTTAAAGTGTGTAAACACAGACACTCAAAGATGCATCGACACGCAAACCTACGCATGTGTATGCATCCATGTGCTCAGATGAACAGGTGGGCAGACACCCACGCAGACACACAGATGTTCATACTCAATCAAATACGCATACATATACACACACACATACACATACACACACACACGTCTTCCTTCCCACTGAGTCAACAAGTGGTGGTAGTGACTTCGGTGTTGATGAAAAAAAAAAGAAGCACAATTTCCCCTCCAGCTTCCAGTCAGGATGTGACAGCGATTGGCCGTTTTCCTGTGGACACACGGAGACAATGTCAGCATGAGTAGCCATTAACCTCCGAGCCACATTCATAAAAAACACAGCAGCCCTGCTTCCACAACATGTTTATCTAACAGGGGTCACAGGATGGATTTTACCGCAAACACAAGTTATGCCTTCTGCACCACTTCCTCTTCAAGTTGAAACAACAGATGATGCAGCGAGGTTACTGAGTTCTTTGTGTATTTTGAGCACATCAGTGAGTGTATTCGCCTCCCTGCACACAGTGCAATTTGAATACCGCAACTGAAATAATGAATGCATCTTTATTTTGTGTATTTTGAATTTTTTCATGTTGTAGAATTGAAAAAAAAAGTTGGTAGCTCCATCAAACTTTGATACTTTTTCTCCATTTATTGGCTTTATTGCCAAAACATGCATCACCCGTGACAGAAATAAGCATTAAAAAATGAAGATGTAGGGTTTAGATTAAAGAGCAGCAAACGATGAGACAATCAACAAATGAAGTTGGCTTCTTTCGAACATCAACTGGATGCACCGGCGCAGGTGACCGCCTCAGGAGGAGAGGAGGTGAGCAGATAAGAGCCATGCTACGGCTGGGACTTGAGGCTGCTAAATACCACGAAAATGAAACGAATGAAATGGGACTCAAGCTGGCCAAACAAGGGGAAACCAGAGACTGTTGTGCCCACAAAGAGAGACCTGCTCCACAGCATCGGATCCAGCTGTTGCGCCTGAGGGGCGTGGATGATGCTTTGTGCCCGAAGACAGCCATTGATGAGATGTGTCGTCATTTAAGACACAACGCTTCCCCACCAATAATGAGATATCTAGTCAATTGCTGTTTTCACTGCCAGGCGATAGGGTTTGCTGCGATGCATCATCTGTCATAAAAATTGTCACTCTAAGAAGAAGAGAACCGTTGGTATGAGCGGCAGAAGAAGATGATGGTGCTATCTAACATGAAAACATTGGTGCTCTGCAGCAGGTCTGCTGGTCAGAGAGCATCACGATGCGGCCGCAGAGCGGGGCTGCTCACGGACCTTTACAGCAGCTGGGACATGAACAGGGCTGCTCACACCGCAGCCCCTGGAAGTCAGCATTCCAACCAAATGATTTTCAGACCTAATTTTTTATACCTAGTGATTCTTTTTAATCATTCAAATTTGGCAGTATGGTTAATAACACGTTTCTGTGGTATGACAAACTCAAAACACACATTTATCATTGCCTAACAAAGATTTCAGTTATCATCTCTTATGTGCATAAAAGAAACACTTAAATAAACCAGCCACCAACCACAGCAATAATCAGACTTGCCCTTTCTCACAAAATTTCTGATTTCCACTCAATCTGCATGGACGGAATTGTAAATATCCAGCTAAATGCTTTACATACAGCCTGTGAGCGAATAGGAATTCAACAATATGCTTGAGCCCTGTCAGACTTTATGAAATAGGCTGCATAATTCTGTAATAAATGGCACCACTAATGAGAAAAAGTGTTGGGAAAAGTGTCCTTCGTACTCACGATGGTCACTGATTAAGGCTTTAACAGCTAAATAATTTCTGAAATCCATCACTGATGCAGCCCGAGGTAACGGAAAACGCTCTTTTCCCAGCGTATCATTACTTTGTAATCACTGCTGTTTTTCAGCTTTACCACCACTTCAGGTGCCAAATATTGGATAAGCATGTGACTCTTTCATGTCTGAAGAAAGTTGTGAGTAACGTTTATATAATGGACAGCCACGTCTCAATGACAAAAAGCCATTACTGCAACAGAAAGGCCTGTAAAGACTGGCAGGACGTGATACTTGCTGAAACGGTGATAGCGGGTCATTCACTATGAATTTTTTTTTTAAAAAGCCCTGTGCTGCAGGCGTGCACACCATAAAGATAATGTGAATCCAATACAAAGACTCTCAAACCTGAGAACTCCTTCAGATTGAGGTTTTGGAAGCTTTCTACGTTTGCATTCCGGCTTTTCATTCACTTAAATGAGGCAACACGCTGTGCAGCTCCTATACCTCTGTGTCACTTCCAGGCAGAAAAGTGGAGCTGTTCATGCATGTGGTTGTAGTGAACAACCCCACTCAAATGCATATTTGCCAGCTATGTACTGTGGCACAGATGATTCTCACGCTTTTAACTTTCAAACAGCAGTGATGCGGAGGCTCATTATAATGTGTGCAGGTACTTGTGCATGCAAATGTCTTAACCCAGTTACAATCTGGGTTGGGAGGGATTCTTAAAAAATGCATTGTAACTTGATTACTTTCTGTTATTTTGAGATTACCTCTATATAAAATATGGCGAAATTGTTCCGCCCAGTAAAGTGTTTTTAGGGCTGTGAAAATGAAATTTCAGAAAATGGTGAAAAATGTTGATCAGAGCTCAAGATGACGTCCTCAAATGTCTTGTTTTGTCCACAACTTGAAGATATTCGGCTTACTGTCAAAGAGCAGGAAAGAAACTAGAGAATATCTGTAACTGGTGTGTTCAGGAGCAGCACACAGGCACAGAGTGACGTTTGGTAATGACCTCTATTATAGCACAAACAGAACAGGAGCTTGTGAGGGAACACAGGCAACAGTTCGTAGCTCAGGCAGTGGCCGGCAACACAGTCTCTGGAGTTTGGGCTTGAATGGCGAACTGAGCCAAAACCAGGAAGTGGGACAGTGAGCTGTGTAGGGAGCCCAAGGACCTGCATGGACCAGTTGTCCAGTTGCCTCAGGCGATGGTTTCAGCAAGGAGCAGGCAGGTGGTGGGGGCGACAAGGCGGTGGATGCAGAACCAGAAGAGCAGTCTGACGAAGCAGACAAGGGTCAAGTAGTAGGATGGTCAGGACCAGGCAATGGAGTCGGAACCAGGTAAGCAGGCACACAGGGCAGATCCGAACCGACGGGACGAGCATAAGGTAAGTCGAGGCCAGGTGGGGGATCAGTGAGCTGACAGGTAGGTAAACAGAAGTCGCTTAGACAGGAACGCATGCGACATCTCGCCACAGCCAACAACAGGTAAGCAGGAAGGAGCACTCACACCGTAGCATCGGAGAGTGGAAACACAGCGCAGCCACAGGGAAACAGAAACCAGAGACGCTGAGGCAGAACTCGCGGTCGGGGACAGAAGGTATCTACCGGGAGAATGAAGGACGAAGCAGGCGGGTCAGAGGCAGGCAGAGTCGGCAACAGGGAATCAATCTGGAGAAGACCGCTGGAAAGTCTTGCATGTGGACGAAGAACAATCTGGTGACAAGCGAGTGAACTGGAGAGGCTTAAATACTGG
>JAJHUR010100938.1:12208-43827 GCA_027495735.1 Lutjanus campechanus | reverse complement strand
CCAGTAATATGCGTGAATATACTCAATACTTCAATATCGAACTGTCATCAAGTGCATTTTGATGTACAGATATGCAAATGCTTATAGAACTACATGGTGTTACACATTTGAACCACAGGGTGGCAGCACTGGTTGAAACAACTGTTATGCTCAGCAATAGGTAGGTAGGTTTTCCATTGGTCCCAACATGTTATCTTGCCTCTGGCGGTTGAAACTGGACATTTCCATTAAATTCCAGAGGAGAACAGAAAATGTCACCTGTGTCACTGGTGTGAGGTGGAAAATCAAATGCATTTGTGTTTTACTGCCCATGTTATCATGAACTTTGACAGCTCTTCATTCAAATGACCAGGAAATGCCCTGGCTTGTTTTTTTAATGTCTGATGAATAGACTAACATACCTGTTTAGTGAAAAAGGGTTTTACTTGGCCAAATATCCAAATATCGAATGCTTACAGAAGAACACGTTGGGACCACTGGATAACCTCCACATTTGCTGAGCTGAACAGTTGTTTTAACCAGTGCTGCCACCCTGTGGTTCAAATGTGTAACACCACTTAATGACCACACCAGTTGGCAGAGAACAGATGTGGCTAAACTTGCAATTTATTACATTAGAAATTGTGCCAGTGATTACTGGTGAACATGAGAGTAAGTGTAACGATTAGCATCTCAAGAAAAGTGTTTTAGCAAGAGATTGTTCAGATAGGCCTATTTGTGACATAAAAACACAACAAGAAAACCAAGACTAATAAATGGAAAATTATATTACGAGTAATACATTTGGACTTCGTACATTTAGAAAATCATTGTAGGCATTATTGACACAGAGCTAGAGGCCAACCACATAAGTGCTGCAAAGGGGATGGGAAAAAAATGAAGATCGTGATACACACTGCCTCTCTGGCAGAGGCAGTGGTATGGTTGGTTCACGGTATTAAGGTTTTGTTTATTTATTTTATATACCGACATAGTTTAAGCACAGCGTATCTAGCCACGGCGATTATACTTTCATCAGATCAGATCAGTTCAGTATTAAATCCTCTGAATTGCTGAAATTTCCTCTAAGAGCAGCGGAGCAGGCCAGTCTCGCGGATCGATTGTTGTGGTCTGGCTGTGCTCTCTGCTGATTGGTTTAAGAAACATTGAAGTTATTGGCTGTGTTAAACAGAGAGCAGGGCTCATTATCATCTGGAAAAACGCCGTGAATCGCGCCGTTCATAGACGTTTACGACGGCGTAAAAAGCGGCGTTCAAGTGCCTCTCTAAAACGCCGTAAAAAGACGGGCGTTTTTAAAACGGCACTTTGTCGCGTAAAAAGCGGCTCCGGGCGGCGGACAGTTTAATTTATAAGCAAGAAATAACCAGATATTTTCCTTATGCTCTCACTACCCTGGGCCCAGGTCGCGGGCCCCTGGGCAATCGCCCAGTTGCCCATATGGTTAATCCGGCCTTGCCAGCAGCATTTCAAAAGCATTTCATTGAGTTTTTCTCCTGCCTGATAATTGTTATTTTTTCAGATTTTGCTGCAGCCATAACATGACACAGCCGTGCCTGGTGGAATCAAGCCCTTATGATCCGCCTCAGCTGCACTTTGTGATTAGCACTAATTATTAACCGCTAACATGCTAACACACTAAACTAAGATGGCGAACATGGCAAACATGGTATTAAAATGTGTAAATCACAGCAAAAGAAAAGGTAACAGCTGCTTGTTTGTTTATGTTCCTACTATTTAAGACCCTGGTGCTAATTTGCTATTTTTAGCATGCAGGTTGCTAGCTTTGAGGTTGGTGTTGTTTTCCATAGGGACCTGCATCCAGTGAGCCACACTATGGTAGACATGGTAACAATCAGTAATAATAATCAGTTTTCTTTCTTTCTCTCTGTCAATACAACTCACCACTTGAGTTAACTTTTTCTTTTTACAAATGTTCAGTTTGAGTGCCAAACAGGGTGAAATAAAGGAGAAACGAAAAGAATGAGGATACTCAACTTGTGTGTGGTTGCACATAAACACCCCCAAAGTTGGTGTGGAGGCAGCAGACTGAAGTGGTAAACAAGCTTTGTTTTATTGTACTCTGTATTTGAAACCTGAAACCTTCATTACTCAAAACCATTTTCATATAAGATCCACACAACCTTTACATGCAGCATGTAGGGAAAGTATTGTTTTTAGATACTTTAATTAGCAGGGTTTTTTCTTTATTCACCCCCATTTTTCCCCATGATGCTCAATTCCTGATATTTTGTCTCCAATTCCATACAGTTTATCTGGTGTGTTTTGAGTAGTCTGCTGTTTTAGGTGGCATGCTGTGTTCAGACTGCAACACAGTGTTCCCTCCGTTGCAGGAAAAATCTCCTGTCATAGTTTAAAGCAACAGGGAATGAAACTGCTTTTCAATTCACCACTTTAAGCACTGCTTACCAATGAGCTCTACGGAACCGTCCTCAGCGCCATTTGTTTGAAGAGGAAACTTTGACACTGAAAAAGAAATGGGCTTACATCCATGTTTGCATGTTAATTGGACAAGTGTGACCTCTAGTTTTTGGTTGAAATGATAAAAGGAATTAGATCCAATCTATAAAGTAGATTAGGGGGGGAAAAAAACAATCCAGGAGTGATGCAATGCCTGCTCACACCACTATAATGGAGTCTTAATGGAGCAGCTTTTAATAGAGCTAGTTCAGACGGTCAAGTTGGAGTAATTAAAATTAAACAGACCTTGTACTGGAGGACCAATGGGCTTATTTCTATATTCTCTCAGAAGATTATGTTTGTAAAGTGCATGTCCTGCTGTTTGTCATGTGTAATGCTGTTAACATATATCTATAATGCTTCTGCATTATTCACCACTCCATTAGAGGCCATTTAATGGAGAGTGCTATTTGTTTAGCAAATTAAAAGCGTCCATCTCATCTTGGTCTTTTACACCTTAACAGCTCAGACTCTTACTCACTCTGTCCTTTTCATCTACCTCTTTATTGGCTGTCTCAGACTTACGAAAGAGGGTCTGTGCAATATGACAGAACTGAGGTGAATAACGTATCAATTATTTCAACGCATGTGTATATACAACACATGATCCTGTGCACACATGTTGAAATGTTTGCATGTATGTCTGTGTGTTTACCAGATTATCAGAAGCGAGCAGGTCGTTAAAGGTTAATGCCTTATAAGCATGTGTCTGTGTGAATGTGCATGTTCATCTGCATTCATTTCCCCGGAGGTCATCTAATGAGTCGTCTGGGGAGTAGAGATGTGTCATGACGTGGTCAGTCAGAGTCGTGGTAAACAAGATTAACTGATACTAGTCACAGTGTTCTCTTCAGTGGCTTTGGTCCAAATTGTACAACTCCCCATAGCATTAGCTAAGCATGAAGGGCTTGTTCTTTATTGTAATTTATCATCTCTTCAGTTCACAACTGGTAGGAACGCACACAGCTGAGTGGAAGCGCGAGCAGTAGCCCCGCTAACCTCATCTTCACATAGCACAGACACACACTCGAAAACATGCCACAGCAACTGAAAAGCTACTTAAGCAGAATGATGTGGAGCTTTGGCATAATGCTTCACAAACAAAAACAGTCTGTTGTTATTTTATGCCAAAACTGCAGCGGTATCAGGGTGTCCTGTGACTCTGTAAACTCCCCACTGCAAGCACAGCCCAGAGAACTACATTTATATACAACTAATTTGCAACAGCACATATGTTTTGAGGGAAATGTAATGCTGACCGAAATTTGTTTTCTATTGACATAAGGTGGAAATCTTGTTAATTATGGTACTTTGGAAGTTTCAAAAATGTTGACACTGAACATATCAGTAAAATGTACACTGACAGTGGCAGACTCAGGCTGTTTGAAGGGCAGGGGCAAAAAAAAAACAAAAAAAACATAAAGGACACCAGCTGTACATGGTGGGGCACCTGCACCCTGATGTATTTATGGTGAAACAGTTCAGGAAGTATTAACTATTTAACCATGCGTACATCCAAGAGGGCACTCTTGCTGCATTATTTATACATGGAAGCGTGTGGTGAAATAGCAGATTGCAACCATCTCACCTGGCAGGAGTGTAGATTAAACTACAGTGGCCCTAAAACTCGTGAAAACCACATAAAGCCATATCGAGAGCCAGAGTTTAGTTTGTCCGTTCTGGGCTACTGTAGAAACATGGCGGCTCAACATAGCAGACTAGATAATCTATGTAGATAACAATGGCTCTTTCTAAGGTGACAAAAACACAAAGATTCTCATTTTCAGGTGCTTATAAACTAATGAAAACATTCATATGTACATCCCATTTCTGTCAATAGATCATCCAGTTTGCACATACTGATCATCATGTTACACACTTATCCTTTAATTGTAAGTCATTTCTGGTTTGCTACCTGAAATTACCACAATAAATCTAAATATCAACTAGAATCACATATGATGTAAAAGATTTGTGTATTTACTATTATACTTTTGTTTTGTTTATATATAAAATATCAGTCTGAGATGTGCTATTCACTATTTACATGTCCTGTTTTAATCTCGTTCTTCTTTCAAAAGTGATAAATCTCGAGGAACACACACAATTTCAAAATATCAGCCTGTGACAAATACAGACCAAACATTACAGAGAAACTGAGAGACACTACCCCGAACAACTGTATCCTCAACAAAGCGAGAAGGAACAGGAACTCAAATATTCCACAAAAAGCCCAGTAACAACCGTATCACCGGGTTTTATCTGAGCATTATTACTGGAGGATACAACTCTGTGTCAGCAGCAGGAAACACAGAATGAATTCAGAACAGAATATTTGATCACTAGCCACCTGAAGAAATTCTTAGCGAGAAGGCCACGCTCTTTTGTAAACCTCTCAGAAAATACCTATTTAAACAGTTAGCAGAACAATAAAAACCTAACACACCAACGCAACCCGTCTTGAGGTGTAGCGCTATCCCTTTACTAAAAATCTCTTCACATTCTCATATGCAGTCAGTGGCATGAAAAGGACACTTGCATTTTTTAAAATTTGAGCATGTGGGCATTTTTAGTCTTTAGCATTACACTTTAACCCTGCATACACCTTTTCAATATCAAAACATATATTACCAGTGTGCTTTTTTATTGGTTGTCATGGATATCTTCAGAAATCGGTTTGTTGTTTTGGATGGGCCTGTGGTAGATAAACATTTTTTCAACCACCAGTTGAAAAAAAAGGGGGTGAAATACTCCATACTCTATTCTAAATAGAGTAGAAAAGAGTATTAAGTTATAGTAGTTGTTTTAAGATACATAATAAAACAATTTTAATCTAAACCAGGTTGTAACTGTTTCACCATGAATGCATCATGACTTTCTGCACACTGGTGCACTTTTTTATTTTTTCGCCCCTGCTCCTCAAACAGCATGAGTCAGCCACTGGAGTGAGGTATTGGTTCAGTATTGTACACACATGCATTTGGGTAAAACCTGCTCCTCATGACATTATGGCAAAAATGAAACATGAAAGTCCCTGCAGGATGCCCCTTAAGATGAAAAGGTAAGGGTCTCATGTGCGGTATAAGCTTTTAGGAAAAGGTCACACCATAGCAACACTTGTGCAAACCAGAGGGGTGTTTGAGGCAACCGAAGAAGCACCTGGGGGGCACTTGGACTTTGACGTGGTTTAATTTGAGGTTTGCACTTGAGTGGTCCAAGTGCCCCATGAAGCATCCCAATAGGAAGCACACATACCCCGGTTAAATAAATGCTTTTAAATTAGCACTTCTGCACTCAGAGCACAAAGGGCAAGAGGCTGTTATCCTCTGAGTAGCATTCCAAAGTAATATACGATAGATTTTAATCATGAAACAAAGAGCAAACCACAGATGAAACCCATTCTGTGTCCAACACTCCACAAACACTCCACTCCAAAAGCACCATTTTTTGCTCCCAGATTAGACAGAATAAAGCAATATAACCAATGCACAGTCTCCCATTTTACATCAGCAGTCATTACACACACATCATGACGGTACTCAGGTCGTAAGACAACGACAGCGAGCGCTAGCAGTGAGATGCATCAAGACAACAATGAGCAATCATCCTTTGCAGAAAACCGCAGAAGAAGCTCAACTGACCATTGACACCCGGCACAAACACACACTCGCAGACACAAAGAACAATGGCTCTAACTGAAGCAAACACCAGAAACTTTCAAAACACATCTATATAGTAAGCAAGCCAAACCTGCATACAGCTGCAAATTAATGATAAACTGATTGAAATGAGTGATTTATTGAAAAATGCATGATTCTTTGTCTTATGGTGAAGATATGCATGTACTACCCACCCCTACCCACCCAATCCCTTCTGCAACCACACATAAAAGACACACTGACATTTGTTTGCCAGCCATAGCTGCTAGAAAATGATATGCATGTGTTTCATGTTTTGCCAGGGCTTGACAACGCTGACAGACCAATATCCAATTCTTATTAAAATTGTTCCATTACTGCTTACTATACTTTCCACTTTCCTCTTTTCTCTGTCTCCTTAGCATTTTGTTCCAGAATTGCCTTCCTGCCCTTTTGGTTGACTCATCGAAAACACCTTATGTGCTATTGCTGTACCATCCTTCCTCTGTCATTCCCGCTGCTGTGTTATTCCATTTTCATTCTGTCCCTTGCTCTTTTCTGGCATTAGTTGCTCAGCAACATCAAGTGGTATTTGGTAGTACAGAAAAAAACAGAGGGGAAGAAACAGCACATTCAATGTGAGGGGTCTTTTGTCATTTTGCAGACCTGGTGGGTCTGAAAGGTACAGTTATGCTCTGTCATTTTTAAAAAATAACATATTATATTTTAAATGGGTCCATTTAATGGTTTCCTGGCAGTTTTTGACAACATGCAGTGTTGTAGTGCTGATTTTTTTTAATGGATGGTTCCCTGTAATTTTTATATTCTATTGTGCATGGACTTAACAGTAGCAGCACCCTTCGAGTGACGCACATTTCTACTGTGAATGGGTGTCAACAGCTGATGACTGTAATCCACTGTAAAAAAGTTGCATCATTAAAGAGAGGAGGAAGAAGAAGACCACATCTGGTGTCATTTCAAAACTTTTTTTTTTTAATTACAGAACGTTTTATGAGGTAGGCATGTTTGTGAGGCCACACAGGTGTTGTCACCTCTGGCTAATTAGACCTGCTCAGGTTGAAGGTTGGCGGTGATAAGCTGCAATTATGAGACATTCCCAGACTTCATGCATTAATAAGAACAGTTGCACTCCAAACACCAAGCAGCACAGTGCCACTTTGCACCGGTTGGGCGTTGTTTCTAATGACTTGTAGATCTACTGGGGAGGGTAAATAAACAAAATACCACGTCTCATAGGATCATTAACAACACTGACTAATAAACACATATTTCACAGAGCTTGCTGGGGCTGAACCCATACAAAAAGGGCACTGTACTGTCTCTGCACTTAAAAACACCTAAAAGCTGTATAATAAACAACATCTCTACCTCCTCTACCACAAGCATGTATACACACATGCAGGCACATGTGCACATTAATCTACCATTATCCATTTACTTTAACTAGTAACATTATAGTATCTTGCACTTTCTTACATTCCTGTTTAAAATTTTTATTTAATAGATAGACGATACAACAGAGTGGCTATAATATAAAACCACCTTATCCCATAGTCCTCAAAAAGAGATTATACCTCCATTGTACCTCTTTGCTGAGATTGTGCAACTCTTAAATTTATCCTCTACACTCCGTCATGAAAAATACTTTTATTTTTATGATTTATTATGAAAGTAAATTGACCTTGCAAAAAAATTAAAAGAAGGCTACATACCAATGAAAACAATACACATCTAAAAAATACTCATCAAGCAGCTGGTTCAAACTAAGGTCCTACCTCTTACTAGACAGATAACACATCATACTTGGGGATAATGGAGCGACACTTGGGGTTGCCACTCCCCTCTAGAAACACCCCTGTATGCAACAGTGATGTCTGCTCTCACTCTTCTCCCTGGCTGAACAGCTGGAGGATCTAGATTTTGCTGATGATATAGCACTGCATGCACACACTCACAGACAGATGCACAGATCCAAAACTTAGAAAATTCAGTAAAGTTAGACAAGTCCACTGGCCAGACACAATCAGCAGCGAATACCTGTGGGACAGCGCCAAGCAGGAAACCATAGAACTTATGAGGAGGAAGTGGGGCTGGGTTGGTCACACAGTCGGGAGACAAAACAAAGAAATCACCAAACAGGCATTAACATGGAACCTACAAGGCAATCAAAACAGAGGAAGACTTACAACCACCTGGAGAAGAAGCACAGAACAAGAGGTAAGGTTGTGAGGCTGTCATGGCTGCAACTGGATCGAAAGGCACAAGACCGGACAGGATGGAGTGCTATCATTGATGGCCTGTGTTGCTCAGGGAATATAGAGGCCAAAGTAAATAAGTAACAGGTGTGACAAAGCTAACAGGAAAGCCAGGGAGATGTAAATTAATCACAGTCTATCCCAGATTTCTGAAAAGAGTTCCAACCAGCTAAAATAATTGGATTAACGTGGGTGTGCATGACCTTTAAGGGTAAACACAAAACACCTCCTTCACAGAGGGATGTTTTACATGCCAGTGGTGCATGCTGGAGCCATTCATTCTATTATTCCTGCGTGCTCCCCCCATAGTAACATGCTCCTTTCCTGTGGAATCAGCTCCCAGTTAGGACTCGGGAGGCAGATATCCTCTCAACATTTAAGAGTCAGCTTAAGACTGTCCTCTTTGATAAAACTTATAGTTAGGGTTGGCTCAGGTGAGCCATCCTGTAGTAATGCCGGTATAGGCTTAGATTGTCATGACTTATCATGCACTGGGCTCTCCTCTTCTCCCTCTCTATTTTTACACACTCTTACCCCATTAATGCCAGTCACTCATTCGACATCTTCTCTCTCCTGTAAGTTTTGTGCTCTCTCTTCTCTCTCATTTCCTCTTCTGTTGCTTTCTAGGGGTAGTAGTAGATCTAGTAGTAGTATCACTATATTGCTCTTATTATCATTACTGTAGTCATTATTTATATTATCACCACTATTACTACCATTAGTATTACTTTGAATCTGTAAGTGAAAGTTGTGCTACTGCATGTATTCTTTCCTCCTGCCACCCCTCCCTCTCTACCCCCACACCTGCTGGTTCTGGCAGATGGCTCCGCTCGAGGTTTCTACCTGTTAAAAGAACGTTTTTCCTCGCCACAGTTGCCTCATTGCTCGCTCTTGGTGGGAACAATCGGGCAAAAACCTGCTGCATTTGAAAAGTACCCTGAGAAAACTTATAGATGTTGTAATTTCCCCCTATACAGAAAATTGAATTGAATTGAAGATTGTCAGGTCCACATAGGGCCCAAAGTGTTTTCATAAGTAACGTTGAATGTAAATTGACTTTTTACAATGAAAATTCACAGGAGGAGATGAATTTCACATTAACAATATGAGTAAGTCAATTAAACAAAACTGTTAAGAAATATATGTGTGTTAATGGTAGATTCAGCTCCATTTTTGGATTCCAATTGCTCAAATTGAATTAAGGCCATTTTTAATACGTGTCTCATGTGTCTTCATTGACACATGAGATCACCTGAAGGCCTCAACTCCGAATTTCGAGGGGTCTTTCGAAAAATCTTTGCAATTGTCACTAAAATGTCTTTTAAGAGTGTAACATTTATTCACAAATATGAATACAGACAAAACTTGTTGTGGTGTTTTCTCTCATATTTCCATTGAATACCCAGTTGTTTCTTGTAAGGCCCTTTCGGTGCTGTTGCAAATGCCTCGCAATCCAAATGTTGTGAAGTTAAGAAAACCGTTACCTCATACGACCTGAAAAGCAGGGGATTTTTTTCTGCTTCAACATCACATTTTCACTAGGTGAAAACTATGGACTTAAATCTTGTATATTGCACAGTGAGTCTGTGTAAGACCCGAGCACTAGGTAGGGGGGAGCCCCTGACTGCCACTGGGTATTTCGCACACTGTGATACACCACCAACTTTCTTCCCACCGTCTTTTGATTTTCAGCTGTACGCAAAGATGAAGGAAAGATGGAGGATTTTCCTCACATAACATTTTATGTAAAAAGGTGATGACTGATTATGACTTGATAATTTAGTTTTTCATGGTAGTATGCAACCTTTTCACTGCTGTGCTGGATCTCTACTCTATTCAGCTAGTTTGTTACTTTCACTGACTTTACTTTAGACTATTGTTATTATTTATGATCACTTTTAGAATATGAAATAGTCTCCTTGACATGGTGTTGCTTCTTCAAATGAAGCTGAAGAACTTTCAGCAACAACAACACATTGATCCTAGTGTGCACAGCTAATTACAATATACAGTGCACCAATTAGCTCTTATATAATTGCCTCTTGAATGCTGGAAGTTGAGTGGCCTCTGGAGTATGACTCCCTCTTTTGTTTGAACCAAATATAGATCTCTTTATTATCCTCCATAATAAAATATGCCTTTGCTTATTAGTCACATTTGATATCTAAGAAAGCACTGGCCAAGTAGTGATCTGACTGGGGAGTTTAATGCATCCTTCCTTCGCATCTGGCACTTACAAGATTATGCAAATATATCCAAAGGGTTAGAGCAATTAACTGAAAACCAAACAAGCCTTGCTCCTTTCTACTTTAAGCTTCTGTAATGAATTTCTGTGTATGTCTGGGAGGAAACGCAGGAGCCTCCCTCTGGATTACCTAGAAATAAAGACTGTACCACAATACAATGCACATAAATTGTTTTCACGTAAGAGGAACTATGCATGTGAAAAGATATACATTGCACCAAATATGCAAATAATTGTGATAATACACTTTAATGAGAGTTAATACGTAAACATTTGCTGTCATTTGTTGTGAAAAAAACCCAGTCCTTGACAGACCTATATATATATGTGATAATTATGTGGCTAACACTTTATTTCAAGTGCCCCTATTTATTATACATAAGTATATACACATTTAATAGAGTAAATGGTTTTATAATGGACCATAATGAAGTTTTAAGCTAATATAATTTTATACAAATGTATTTGTCAACAACTATAACTCTGGAATTATATTAGAATTTAGTGGAATCAATAAATCTTTTCTCATTAATTGAATGTAAATATACAACTTTTATTTATTCAAGTTATTGAGCTTGAACTTACAAACATGAGTTCTTATAACTTGAAGCCTTTTTCACTTGAAATAATGAGTTGGATGATGGTACTGTACAGAGTTCAAACAAACCATTTATTTAAGTTTCTAAAGAAACATGATCAGCATATTAAGAAACTACCCAGAATGCACCAGTTGAGAGTTAAAATTCCTGAGACTCTTACTTTTCATAGTCTGAAGAACTAGCTGAAAACTTTACAATAAGTCTTGTTTGCTTCCTTTCACAATAATGAAATCACCGTGAGCCATGATGAAGGTGAGCATTAAATTCAGTCCCTACCCCCTTACACTCAAAATTTAATACATTCACAGGGAGCAGTTTCACATATTGTCTTTGTGTCAAAGCTGGAACAAAATAGCTCCAGCAGGAGCGGCTGGAGCTGGAAGCTCTTAGTGTGAAATAAAGAACAAATTTCAAACTGAGAGAATCAAATTTGTTTGTAATGTTCATCAGTGTGACTGTTGTTGGTTCGCCTATTGAACATGTTTTCTCAAGTACAACTAAGTTAATATCAAGTTTACTACACCTGGTGGGGATCATGCGATTGCTTGCATGTGTGTACGTGTATGTGCATGTGTGCTCGATCAACAGACTGGCATCTTGTCCACAGCTAATTTCAAACACTACTGGACCAATCAGCCTTATTTTTGTGCATATTCATAACTGTATGCTGAAGGACCTCTGTGATTCACAACTTTGGAAAAATGTTTTTAAAAAAGCATTTTTATGTCTCCATTTAATTTTTTGTGTACTGCTTATAAATGCTGAATAGGGGAATGTAAAGTAAAGTGTAATAATAATAATCAAGTCTGTCTAGTTATATGCTTGGTTTGGCTGTGCAGTTAGAACCATTATGTCTTGTAATTCAAGTTCAATGAACACAAGCAGTGCCTTGTACTGTAGCAGCACTCTATGGGTTTAACATTATTCAGAATGTCCACATGCTGAAATTTGCATAATGTGCACTCAACCAGTCAACATTGGGCTGACCTCGCCAATATGAATCCCACAAAAGGAGGATGAAGCATGCTGGGTGGGGAGGTCTGACACAGACAGGAGACCCGGGCATGAGGGTTTTTTTCCGGGATGGATTTGTCCACACAGTTGACACTGGATCGAGGTGTTAATAGCATGATGCCCATACAATTCAACCTCACCACCAACTACAGCCTCCAAATGACCAAAGAATTGAATCAGTGTGACCCGTGTGACCCTTGTTCTTCTCTCACTGAGCTAAACACTGCCTGTCTGTTTGGAGCAGTGAAGAGCCCTGGGTTTAAGGTGAAAAAAAGAGCAAAAGAACATTGCTGACAAACTCTAAAACCTGTCTCACACTTTGCAAAATATTGGTGTAGATCCATGCCTGGGCCTGAGAATCTGCTGTCCAATCTTTCATGCCAACTGAGCTACAATAGCATACCCTACAGAGGAAACACACTGACTACAGATGATGACAAGGGTGAATTATTCTGCTGATTTTCCTCTTGATTGGCTCAATGGCGGTGCTGCATGATTTATAATAGACTGAACGCCTGCAGCAAATGTAAGAGACTTGTCTTTCTTCAAACACAGGCCACTTATCATCCCCATGATGCTGCGTTTTTCCCCCCACATGTCAGAACGTACAGTATGCTGCGGAGGTGTGTGGACAAGTAATCTTACCACCTCCTTGCATGACTGAAAAGACTTGAGGAAATGTCAGCTTGCCCATGCTGAACCACGGATCCATAATGCTTGTGCATTATAAGGTTCAGCAAGAGTTCATGTTTTTGAAATTAATATACTGAAAATACTTTTAGCTTTAAACGATGCTCACCGATGAGTCTGACTCAGAGGCAGCACTTAATGGTCCAGCATTGGCCCCATTTATCAGTCTAACACTAATGTAGCCTATATTGGGCATCCAACTTACCTCCAATGCAAATTGTAACCCCAAGCATTCTCAGAAACGTCCGGATCCAGTAAAAGCAATGAGGAGTCTAACTGCTTCTCACCCAAAGAAACTCTAATTTCCTTGTTTATGCTATCAGAAGGCCTCCTGCTCTCCCCACCTACACTTTTAATCAAAAGCTGGATTCAACAAGTTAAGGCCAATTCTGTGAGGACTGTTGAAAGTCCTTCTGGGAAAGCAGAGGGCATCATTAACCAAAGAAGAAGTAGACAGAAAGAGGCTACACCAGCAGTAAATTACAACATTTCATCCCAAAAAGACTATTTTGATTATCACATGCTGATCAAACCCCAAAACCTGTAAGGTTATTCAAGGTTAGATGTTTCCATTAACACTCAAGCAATTTTATTAGGGCTGATACTGATATCTGTAGAGTTATTAAAACTGGCTTCATCTTCCTATGGAGATCAGGGTTGTAACTCTTGAGAATGAGGTCAACAAGGTGAACATTAAGTTGTTATTAACAGGTACTCTGCATGTTAATCAAAACTCTCATCTCCGAATATTCTACTCTTGCACTCTCTGCTAATTTGCTGAATTTTTGTCCTGACCCTGTAGTATTGTGGTTGGACAGGAAAAATGTAATTTTAATTTGAAGGATTTTAGGGTTTTTGAGTCCACGGTTGCATATACTGTATATACTGTGTCTTCAATTTGCAGGAAATACAGCAAGTGAACTTTTTAACTTTGTGTTATTTTGAGTTGGCACCCAGAAAGTATTTAAGCTGAGAATAGGACTGTTTGTCCATTTTAATGAGCTCCATGTTTCCATATTCTTGTCAAGGAGTAAATTAGACCACAAGACACAGAAACTTTAAAATACTGGGGAAAAAAACTCACCCAAAAAGCAAAACAGAGAAAAAAAAAAAATTCTTGAGTTCACGTAGTATGAATGCTGTGACCCCACAGATGGTTAGTGGTATCAGTATCTCACCGCTAAACAACCCAATAGTCTATTACCGGCTGTTACTAGGTACAGCAAGCCTGTCGAGCTTTGGATGTCTCCACATGAAAACTGGTGTGCATGATGCTGTAGGCCCTCTCATAGTTTGGATGATGATTTCTTTTTTTTTTAACCCTCTCCAAAACCAAACATACAAGAACAGAAGTGTGAGGAATGTGTTAAACAGTGTGTTTGACCAAGTTTAAAGTACAAATGTTAGCAGGCACAGCTAAACACAGCAGCAGCCAAATATTACTTTGAAGGCCATGGGGAATTCATACTACAATCTTTTGTGGGATTACAGATTGCGTTAAAAAAAGAGACAAAATTACAACTAGCAAATCCACTGTGTAATTTCTCCTTGATGCTATTATATAAGAGTGTAGGCTAACATTAGAGTCTGATCTTAGTTATGACCTTATCATACTTATACGAGGTCTAACTAGCGCTACACTGCATTAGAAGAACACTTTTTTATTTCCATGTACGGTGAGGATGTTTTTGAGGAGGAGGAGGAGGACTATTGACTGTATATCGAAATGGCCAACATTAGAACTCCCAAAACGTGAAACCAAAGCATTGATCACCCCCTGGTGGCAGGCTGCAGTACATGTTATAAATCCTGTCACCCCAGTGTTAATAGTTTGGACATGGGCCAAACTGAAACATCAAAGTACAAAGTACATCAACCATATATTATCCCAAAGATGGTTTCTGTCATTTTAGGGAGTTTTTATCACGCTGATGTTTGCTGAAGTGTACATTTGTCTTATCAGTTTGGAGCTGCACCTTCCAGCTTTTATTTATGTCAGTGCCTGAGACCTGTTAGCTTTAGCCTCAGTCCTTTAGCACAATATCATTTTAGCTCTGTAGTCTTGAGGTGCATATTTAACACCTGTGGCGTCCTGTTTTATGAGGTAGCTGGAAACATGAATATATCAGCCAGAGACCGTTTTCAATCAACTTTTCAATGACCCTAATATTAGCTTAATTAGATATACACAGCTGATCATATCTGCTAGTGACTTTTAATCATTTTAGCCAAGAAAATAAATGTTGTCTTAAGTGAGAAGCCTGTTTGTCTACCTCCATCTGAAACCAATCATCCATTGTTTCAAAAATTACTAAGAATTTGATTAGCAAATCTGACACTATTCTCGCTGTCAACTGCAGTGTACTGTGTGAGAATGAAAAGGTTGACAGGCAAAGCAACAGTAAGGCTTTTCACACTGCATTTCGCCAAGGGCTAAAAGTATTCTTAAACCTTCTTAGCCCCAGGCTAAGAAAGCTTCCACAAAGGCACAATCCTGGCACATTCCTTAATGGACTAACCTTTAGCCTAGGGCTTGGTGGCCTTGCTCTGGAGCAGGGTTAGCCCCAAGTTTGGGGCTGAAAATCAACTAAACACTAGGCTAAAAGGTGCCGGTGTGAAACAAGGCTAAAGGCTGTTAAAGAGTAGTCACACGTCATTCTAGATTGTTCACATTAGGCGCATGTTCCAATGGACATTTAACAAAGCTTGTAGAGGTGCATAATGTGCGTCGTATAGCCCTGCACCTGCCCCTCCATGTCTCTCTGTGTTTCCTTCCCATGTATGCCAGGGCGGACTGACACATACTGCAAACTTGGTTTAGAAGGATAGAGCATGCAGCACCTGTCATCTCTTCATTATCTCAAGGCTTCGAGCGAACACATTCTATGAGTATGCATGTGTGTGCGATTAAGGTGAGGGTCAGTTCATTCTCTCTAAAGCCCTGAGGAGGAAACTGCTGTGACTCCTTCTTTGACGAAGCCACACAGATGTAAAATTACCCCAGAAATGTGTCATTAAAATGTCAGCCTGGCTGGCTCATGGTCAAATGCTCAATAGTAGTCCATTTATCTCTCTGCAGCTGAGGCTTTCAGTTCACCACCATCCCTGAGTGTTTTAATTTCCTGTCTCAATGGGAAATTGAATCCGTAGTTTTTCAAATTTAAATGCAGAAGTGTTCTCTGCTTATGGCTACAGTCTTCATTTACTGGAGTTTATTGTCAATAAATACAGTTACAGTCAGATCTAGATGGCTCTGCCTTTCTTTAATTGTCTTTGACCAACATGCACTGAAGTGATGAGGCTGTTAAATGTGAAGAAGCTTGATGTCTTCATTTTTTAACTGATATAATTTTTTTCTCCTAGCACTTGGAGGAAGGAACAAAAATGTCTCAATACTTCAGGACATTAAAGGTGCTGTTTATGACATTTACTGCCAATAGAGGACACAGTAGACCACAAGCGTCTCAGTTTCAGTTGTCAAACTAGCGCTGATCAAATACAGATCAAGATTATGTTACTACAATGCCAAATTCTTGTTGAAAATGTTTTCAGAAACCAGGCGGCTGTCATTTTGGTTCTGGTTTCCAAAGGAGGCTACTGAAACTAAGATCAAACTGTGAAACTAGGCGGTGATGGTCAAATATGGATCAAGATCACGTTACCACATTGACTATTTTTGACCCTTTAGAAACATAGTGTAGTGTGCTGTTTAGCTGTATTACGAGAAAGAACTGAACCAGGTGACCACTATTTTGTGCTCAGCAATGCAGCCTCCCAAAACACAGATCAAACCATGAAACTAGGCAGTGCAGAGTATGACAGAGGGCGACTTGTATGTATTAAAAAAGGAATGCGAAGAGGGCAGAGAAGCTCGGGTGGCAAAAAAGACAGAAGGGAGAGTGACTTCATTCTCTGCTCAGGGTGGTCATAAGTTATCTCTGGTCATAAGTGAGGCTGATCATTGTATATTGCATCTTTAATGATGAATTTTGAGTTTTTTTCTCATCACATACACTGAAGTACTGTGCTGTATCCTGGATAAATTACTTGTTGTGTGAGGGAGCGGGGCTGAGTGTGGATTATAATAGATGAGATTACATCATGTCATTTTATTATGCATTGCTGGCAATTCAAATCAGAAAGACAACCTATTAGTCTCTGTGACAGTGTTGCCAACTTACTCACAGTGGACAACAGCAGGTGTCTAAATTCCCGGCAGACTGTGGACGACACATATCAGTCACATATACATTAGGCCACAATGCAGCCTGTGATACAGACCAAACTGCGCTGTCTTTGAGGGTTCTTTCAACTCAGAGGATTAGACTACTGATGTGTGACATCATCAATTTTCAGCTCAAATAAGGGATTCAGCTCAAATTAGTATTCCATGCCTGGTCAAATAGAAGTGCACAACAATTGCCTCTAAGTACGTCTGATGCCAGTCCCGACTGTTTTGTGTAAATCTATGGATTTAATATAGATTCCTAATGTGAGTCAGATGAATGTGAACCAGTTTTTAGGCTGCAGAGTGGAGCTGCATTGTAATAATGTGGTACTGAGTATGTTATTATTTCAGAACTTGATGCTAAGGTCACCTGTTCTGCAGATCAACACAATTTCAATGAAGGAAAAAACTGGTAATGGGAAACAGGAATTCTAATCATTTTCAACAGTGGTGAAAAATAAAGAGGGTCTGGACATAATGTAAGAGCCCCAGAATGACGACAGCACTTTGCCAGCGTATAGTTGATTTCCAAATGAAAATGCCAATCTTTCAGGTAGAATATTTTCCCTCCCTGAATGTGACAGGACTTTAAATGGCTGCGATGTGAATAAGGCTGTAGGGGAGATGTGGGCTAAATATCAAATCCATCAGAAGCAGGTCGATAGGTGTGACCTTGTATGGAACATTCTTCCTAACTTGTCTCGGAGGGAACAAATTTCTCATAACTGTGACAACAGAGGAGCATCGTTTCAGGATGAAACAGTGGATGAGATATATGCCTTTTAGATTTTTATGGCTTTCCCTATATTCTTGTAAACCATTCTGTTCAGATCTTTTATTTAAGTATATAAATACTACACTGTAAAAATGCTAAAAGGCATGCATTCAAAAGCTGCAGGGAGAAATTCACAAATACTGTAAACAAAATTAGTCATGTAGGTTTATTTAGTCCAGTGGTTCCCAGCCGACGGGTCAGTCTCAAGAGGAAAACTTAGGGGCCAAAAAATGAAGCCATTGCTGTAGTCTCAAAAAATTGCAGTCCCTCAAATGGCCACTTGATTTGTATTAATTCATTTTAGTAAATGTCTCTTTAGTGAAACTACTACAACATCATTGACATCTGAAATGAGAAAGAGCCCAGTGGCACAATATAAATTACCACAAACCAAAAAGAGTTGGAAAAACCTGTTTAATCTTAAACAGTGGATTACAATATGCAGCTGATCATGTTTTTTAGGTCATGCAATGGAATAGAAGTTTTAAAGTAACATAAACTAATAATAGTCAAATAAAGTGCAGGTACCCAGATTGTACTTGAGTTTCCATTGTAATGTAGAGCAAGTTTTAACTGAATTTCTCAGAGATCAGTAACAGCAAATGCAATTCCATCCATTATGTAAATATTAAGTCAACAACTTTTCCACCTCAGCGAAGCGTAGAAACATTTTGTTTCTTTGATATGTGCAAACTGAAAATGCATGAAAACACATTCATTGCGTATAACAGTGTTATAACATGAGATGCTCTACCACCAAAGAGAGTACATAAATGAACTTAACTTAACTATAAGCACTTCATGACTTGCAAAGAAAAGAAGAAAGAATCCCTCAGGCTGAAAAGTGAGGGAATTTGCACATTTGAAACAGATAATGTCAGTGGTGCAGTATGAGAACGTGTAGAAGCTGTGCTGATTTAAACAGGGAAACTATAATGTGATAAATATCTAGAGCACGAGAAATTGAATGTGTACCTAGAGGTGCCATTAAAAAGTAAAATTACTGCATTGTCACCAAACCAAACCAGAATTGAGTTTCACTGACTCATGAAGTATTTACTAATTAAATCCTGGCTGTGAAACAATAACTGAGGGAGCAACAAAAAGTGGACGCATACACACATTATACACACATACAGTGGTAATTGCCCAGCCAACTAACCACAGCTTTTTCACAGAATTAATTATTCACAGAATCAATTATGCAGCCACTCACACAGAGACAAGCGTGGTCTGCTTCAAAGTCCATAACAACCTTCACTCAACATATTTTTGCTTGTAATACACCCACACAAGGCAGGTGCCAGTTTAGCCAAAGCAGACTTATCAAAGTATTATTAAAGCAATGACTTCAAGCTGTTGTTTTAAAAGGATGCAGCTATTCTCCACTCTCCGATTTGGCTCACTTAATCCCTATTCCAACATTATTAATTAAATATGAACATAGAGACCTATCACCTCCTCGTGTTGCCCCTTCATCCTCCTCTTCTTTCATTTTCTTGAGCTCTACTCTTACACTTTCAAGTAAAGAAATGGCCTTTGAAAAGTGTAGCTGTTAAATGTTTTAACAGGTGCTGCCAAGATCTATTCTGCACTGTCTTCCCCGCCCTGTGAGATTTGCCTCCCTTGTCCTTGGCTGGTAAACACAATCTTCACGCTTGTCCCTTACCTGCTATTTAAGAGCTCACCGGCTCACTACCTCCCGGGATATGCACCAGAATTTATTGGTAGGGAGGTCAGGGAGCCTGTTGTCCTGTTCGGGATTCATTGCCACGCACGGCTGAAATGCCTCACGCACAGGATGGGAGAGCGCAGAACAGGGCTCATCTGAACTTATTCAAATGAGAACGTGTCTTTGAAGCATTGCATGTGGTGAGCTTTGTTATGGGTCCCAGTGGATCTGCTGTTGACGGTCTCTCAGGTTTTCTAACGAGGGGAGCCTTGGCATGCGCCTTAGGGCTTGTTCACAATCACTTGGTGTGCCTCTCTGATCACTCCCTCCGCTTCTTTATCTCTCCTTTTAAATATGGCCTTGAAGTCCACTTGAGGATTTTGAAAGGCAAACACAGAACAAGAACGTATACACCAGGTACCGGTTCAGGGCTACCACAGGAGTGTCATTTTGTCCCCTGAATGTTTAATGGCAGTCTGGGGTTTTTCTCCAAGGAGGCTCTGAGAGTGACTGATGCCTGGAGTCCACTCTGACTGCTCCTACATGTCCTTTTTCCTGACAGTCTCTATCTGTCACTGCAGGGATGGGGATATTAATATTACTACTTGATGATGTACTGCATGAAAAGATTGTACCAATGATTAACAATCAGGGAACCATTATTGTATATAAGTATAACAATAAGTATGACTGTGGTTTTCAAGCTATAACATGTAACATTTCCCATTAATATGTCTTAAAAAAGCTAGACATATGTTAGAAATTTTGTTGAATTGTGTTCAAACCCAGAGAAATGTGGAATTTGTGCTAAGTAACTGTGTCATTCCTAGTCATTGTTGTTAGCTATGACTTATGGGAAAACACTTGATACACTGGATACATCAGAGAGTGAGTAACGTGACTAAAGGCAATGTGAGCAAAACGAAGCAACAATTAGGAGGCAGTTAGCATAGCTTAGCATAAAGACCTGTAATGAGTTGAAACAGCGAATTGCTTCTGTTAAAGGTTAGAAAAAAAGGAAAAGAAACCTGCACAGAGTTTTATAAAGCTCACTAGTCCATATGTTACATCTTGTTTGTTCAATATTAACAAAAAACAAGTGCTAAGCTAAACTAAGAAGCTACTACCAGCAACTGGTTAGCTTAGCTTGTGACAAAGACTGGAATCAGGGGATAGCAGCTAGCCTGAAAATAGTCTATCCATACCCTCAGTAGAACAATTGAATGGTTGTATTTATACTTAAGTTTTTGATTAAACAAATTATATATAATGCTTGATTAGTGAGGTTTAGAGGTGCTGGTAAGTCCTTTTTAAAATTCTGGACAGAGTGAGGCTTGCTGTTTCCCACTACAATCTCTTCATTGAACACTCCTCGTGCAAGAAAATAAGTGTGTTTCTCAAAATATCAAACTATTTTTTTTAATGGCTGTACTTCTGTCTCTGCAGTCACTTTAAAAAGCAGAATGCCCAGACTAAAATGCAACAAGAACCACAAAGTATAGTGAATAAGCTATGATCAGACACCAAATGATCTAAAACAGTGATTTTCAACCTGGGGGTTGAAAACCCCAAGGAGGTTGCCAGATGGTTGTGGAGAATAAGATAAAATATTGTGACAAATAACAAGGACGTTTGCCCCTTAATGGCATTCGACATAAAGAACAAGCTCTCAAAAATATGCTAAACACAGCTGGCCTCAAGAGGCTTAAAGTGTGTGAGTTCTGATTGGACACACGCGCACACACAAAACTCTTTTTCATTTCGGTGCTTTTGTGTCACAGCATCATGCTTAACCAAACAGCTATAGCCAGTATCACATAGAACAACCCCTATGGAGCGATAGCTTCTCAGAAAAAGTATTCCAGCTCAAGACTCAGGCCACCGTGGGACCAGACAGGAAATGGAGTCTGTGTTTCAAGTTGGGTCATCTGAAAGTCTGACAGCAGCACCAACAACTGAGAAATGTAATGTTCTGGTGTTTTCAACAGAGCCCAGACCTCCCACCATGTTTTTGAAATATCATCCTTACTTTCTGCAAAATGATTTTTTTTTTTTTTCTGTCAGGGTTGCAGACACCAACCTATTATTCTGGATGGTCAAGACTCAAAAAGGTCGAGAAGCACTGAGTTAAAAGACTATCCATCTCAGAGGATACCAAACTACCTAATAATGTAATGCCTGCAAAGACATTTAGTTTTACACAGTGTTGTAGTGCCTGAGATCAGTCTTGGTCTTAAGACACATAACACAGAACTGAACACATTTTTACTCGGCCTTCTCATGAAAGAGGACTCAGAATTCTTTTTCCAAGTCCAGTCAAGACCTGTGGAGATATCACTAAATTGCCTGTGCATGATCTGATTTATTTGTTTACATCATAACTGTGACTAGATGTAAAACTTCCTGCTTCAAATGCAACCAATAACTTGTAACTCATTTGTAATTTGTAAATTTTTGTTACCAGCTGTCGCTCCCTCCCTGCCCCTCTTCACAAGCACTCCAAAAACAGTCACTGTGGGAGACAGGAGGGAAAAGGAGCTGTGGCTGCCTGGGAGGAGATGTCAGCACAAATCCTCTGTAATAAAAGCTGACTACCTAAACCACAAAGAGTTCATCTGCAAAACAGCATCTGGGACGGCTGGAACCACATAAAACTTTTATCACACTTAAGGAAGCATAAAGAAAGGTAAGCTAAGTGTAAGTGATGCTGGCAAAACTAGCTAGCTAAGTTACACTTTTGCTTGTGATTAACAAAGACAAGACAGGCCTCATAAAGCTATGTAGCTAATGTATATAGTTACATTAGAACTAGAGCAAGAGATAGCTGTGACTTGTTCTTGCCCTGCCTTAGATGGTCTTGACTACAACACTGGTGTTACAGTACACAACTCACATCAACAATAATTTGTCAAAATCTTGGGCTTTTAATCCTAGAGGGTGAACATATCGTGAGACTCTGTGAGGGTTGTGATTACATTTAATAACCCCGGGGCTATATCACACCTGTAGGAACCCCTGTGGATATTAGTGAAATGTACCACCTTTGTAATATGCACAAAAATATCCAGCAACATCACAAAACCAACACTTCAGAAGCAGCTGATCAGGCATGATGACAGAGACAGATTTGTGCAAGGTAACACATTGCTAAAATGTGAAGGATATATGTGTAAATGTGAAGGTGGTGTCTAGCAATGCGTTGTGGGATGTGTTGTGTTGTGATGAAGAGGCACAGACTATTGATATCTTTGGAGGCAAAGTGTGTTTGTTCTGACAGAAAAAAGGTAACTAACAAAAACCTCCGGTCATACATGAGAATAGTCGTACAGTCTGGGGCTTTTATTTTGATGGGTGAGAACAGAAGGATAGATTGTGTCATTGGCTGTTATTGATTTTGTGTCACGCCATACACAATCACATGATGGAGCCTCTGTGTAATATGGGGCAGATAGCATAGTTTTGCCACTCAATGTATTTTCGTGCTCCCTCCCCAGGTTGTTTCAATATATACAATATTTTTAAAGTCGTAGTACCTACGTAGTATATTACTGCTGTATAATTGCCTTTGTCATATATGCACACACACTGATAATCACACAAATTAAATTACTGGCATATCGACATTCAGTTCTGTTTTGTCTTCCATGTTTGTGAGTTTTATATTTTACAAAGTTGGGAGAAAACTGTCATCTAAAACAAAAACTCTCTGACTTGCTGGCTGATTTACTGAGAAATTGTTTTATCAAAATTGCCTACCCACTTAAATCCTAGAAAAACCCCAAGTACCTTTATGTATGACAGGCTTTTATCCATCATTTTGCAGCTGATGCCCCCAGAATGTTAAAAGAATGTTAAGGTGACATTAATATTGTTTTTGACATCCACCTACCATATTTCTGTCTCCTCTCAGCAGGAGTTTGAAACTTGTTTAGAATCTTTTTACAGCTCTTCTGAGAAAGGTAAATAAATAACTTTTAAGCTTTCCAGTCACCCGATTAGAGCCTTGCTCTCGCATGACTCTGAGCCGGTTGCCTTGACAGACCCTGAACAGCAGTGGTTCTGTACAGTCCCACAGCAGATATGTGGCGTTGACATGTACACATGTAATTGTCAATTGTTATGAAAGTAATTTCAGCCCTCTAGCTCCCTACAGTAGCTTTCAGCTGATCAGCCCCTTCATCTCTTTGCTGGGGTTGCTAATTAACTGAATCACAAAAATAGCTTAGAGCGTGTTACATCCATACACAAAGTTAACTAAGAATGGATGTGATGGCGACTGAGTGGTTGCAGATCATTCCCACGGGTTTCCCAGCCAGTCGGTGTGTTGAGCAGATTTCCCAGGTTCCTTTCTGAGGGCTGCGTGGGGCTGAGAGCCAGGGTCGTGCTTCAAAATGATTGCCACTCGATCCTTATTTGTGCTGACTGAGCACTCTGCCTGCATGTTTAATGCACTGCTTTGGGTTGCTGGGTCATATAGGAATAGTGGTAAAAATGAAGTGTACATCTGTCATGTAGAGATGCTCCCTACTGTATATGATCATGAGTGAATGTGAAGAGAATCAATCTTTGAAGCATATATGGATGATTTGAAATTCGGTACATTTTATACATCAGTGCATTTGTGACAGTCTTATATTACTTTTATTTTTTATTATTTGGGGGATGAAAAATGGGTCGGGGGTGTTTTAGTCGGTGTCCATTACACTGTAAAAAAAATAACTATTTGTTTTAACTTGAAAAAGTTAGTTCCTGAATTGCCTTAAAAATTTAAGTTGACTGAATTTTAAAAAAGACTAGATGAGGTAATTTTGTAATTATTCAAAACAAATACACTTTTCTGGTCAAATAAACTTGATAGTAATTTAGTTGTACTTGAGAAAACACGTTGAGTTAGCTTAAGATATTAAATTATACAAACAACTATTCAATCAAACAGGCAAACATTACAAATAAATTTGATTTCCATGTACATTTTCTCAATTTAAAGAGTCAATTCTGCACTCAGGAGTTTTAACCCTCAAACAATGATCATGTTTCTTTAGAAACTTCATTAAATGAGTTGATTGAACAATGTACAGCACATTCATTCAATTCAACCTCAAGTTAGGAGAACTCAAGTTTATAAGTTCTGAAAAGTAAATACTAGAAATTTTAAGTTTAATTAACTGGAACAAAAGTAAAACCTGTATATGTTAATGAGAAAAGATTAGCTGATTTCTCTAAAAACATTTATGCGAGGTCAGTCCTCCTGTCAGTACCTTTACCACGGTGCTGACTATGAACTGGAGTCGGCCCCTGGGTGCTGTGCAGCAGCTGCCCACTGCTTCTTCTTCTGATGGGTTAAATGCAGAGAATGAATTTGACTTTATAATTGTACTCTCTATGATTTCATGACCACAATAAAGTTTTACTTTACTTTTACTTTAAATGTTAAATTCCTGTGTGTTTTTTCACAGTTAAAAACCATTGTTTTGTATCAGAAAGCCACCTTTCTCTATACAGTTTAAGGCTATAGCTCTGGTCAGCAGCATTACAATTTAACATCGGTCTAGTCCGTCACTAGAGAATGGAGTTTGCATTAAAGCTGGAAAGCCTCCACTCAGTTTGGTTTACCTCATTTGACACTGCTGCAGTTGGCAGATCAGAGCCACTATTGTGACTGTTCTGACTCTGACAACTCCCAGTCTTCAAAAATGTATTCAATTAAAGCCCTTTTAACTAAATTGCATTTATTTGTGGAACGTCATGAAGAGCATTATTCTTGCTCTACTTGAAAACAAAATTATGATAATTGAGTAATACAAAACATTTAATTAATTTTCCAATATACTTTCCTGTGTGACTCAGTAAGTCATCAAACCTCAACATTAAGCTTCCAGGCTGTGTGTATTTGCTGCTGATATTTAAGCTTTTTTTTTTTTTTCCATCCTCGCTTTATCACAAATTGCAAATGGCCAAAATTACCTCCTGAAAAGGTGACATTAGAATTCTGAAACACTAATAATATCACAGACAAATACCGCTTGAGTCATTCTGTAGCTGGTAGGATGTGGTAGAAAGGTGATTTTTCAGCTGTCAGATAGTGATCTCACCATTGCCAACATAATACGCTACAAATATTAGACCTGAAAGAAAAGACCTAAAAAGCCAAGCAAACTTCTTGCTGCAGAATGTGAATTATTCACCTGTTTTTTTTTTTACGACCAAAAGCACCCACAGAGGCTCAGCAAAGAGCTCTGAAATTGCTGTCTCTCTGTCTGACTCAACCCAAAAAGACACTAGTTAAAGGGTCCGCACACACCTGCAAACATTACAAAGCCTGACTTAGAACTAATATTTAAAATATTTCTATGTCAAAATTTCACGTATTTTATATAGGAAAAGGTTTATGTTTTTTCCAGTAGTGTCTTTCTAGCTAGCTAATGGCTTGGCACTGTAGGCCACTTTGGTTAAAACATCTCAGACTCCCAATTTTATATTTTGTTCAGACATTCATGGTCACCAGTTGACAAATCCAAGTGAGTCTGGTGATCCTGTGATTCTTTTGTGGACGTGAAACTGTATACGTCTGCTCCTAAGTCACTAAGGAACTGAACCCCCGAGCATTTATCCCCTTGGTCTGGTTTATTTGGATTGGTGTGAACGCCAGACTTGAACTCTCGTTTGGACCAAACAAATGGTCCTTGGTCCCCCTCAAAGGGGTGATCACAGACCACTGTCAAGTGAACTCTAGAGTGGTTCATTTGTGGTGTGAACAGCATTTGAATCACAGTAGTTTACCAACATATGCATCATTTCATCGGTTAAAATCGTTTTCTCATCCTGTTTTGGTGACTGATGAGCTGAAAGTATGTTTGCTACAAAAACATTGACTGGAAGGTGACAAACCTGCAACAACACAACCTAATGGTGCTCCATGCAATATCCAGGTCGAAATAAAGAGCCAATGTGGCTAATAAAAGGACCAGAAGTGGCTGGATAATACACTTCTGGTAAGACAACGTTACAAGGGACAGCGATGCTGTACAAGACGAGAGTTGTAGTTCATTTAGCGGTTTCACAACTATGATAAACCTACCACAAACTGTGATGTTCCTGACTTGTAAAATTATCTTTTAAACTGAAAAACATATGTGTAATTTGTGGCACAATTCAAATGGGGGAAAAAAAGATGTATTTTTCTGAATTAGGGTTGCATGGGGCACATCAGAAGGAGAAGGATTTCGCCATGTTTGTTGTTTGCTGTCTTTTTAGCTGCCGACTGTATGACCGATAATCAAACAACATTCCCATCACATGACTTGTGTTTCTCAACAGTTTGAGTTTTGCCTTCAGGAACGCAAACTGGACCACTTGGAAAATTGAAACAATGTATCATCCTCACAGTGGTTCAATTCAGGACCTGGACCTTTGGGTGTGAACCTTTCCTAAAACATCATCAAACTAGTTTTTCTCATGTTGCAGTGTCACACACATTTTGACCTATAAGTGTATTTGTAAAAATCAACTTTGACCTGAGACACTTTTCTGTGGCAAAGCCCTCATGCTATGTCTCAACGTGTTGGAAGAAGAGTTTGATTGTTCCTCGCTGGGTCCAGATGGATAGCTGCTCTCTTGTCTCAGATGAGTATCTCAGCCACACTTAAAGCCCACTGCGATTGTCAGGTGCCTGTGCGATCCCTGTGGAGCTGTAATCTCCTCACAGCCTCTGATCCGGAAGAAAAGAGCCGCAATTTGGACAAATGGTTTTCCTCTCATCTATGCTGGGGAAACTGGGAGTGTCGCTGAAGACTAAATGGTCCATGGGAATGATGAGCTTGTAATTATGTACAAACTCATTCTTCAGCCCATTGTCATTCTCGGGGCATCAAATACCAATGTATTTGTCACACCCCTCTGTGTCTCATACTGATGCATACGGTCCCTGTAGTGTCTGTATGAGATGCACCAGTCCTTCAGTAACTTCAATGTAAACCCATCAAGTGTCTTAGTATGCATACTACAGTCATGTGACGTACAGAACATAGCATAGCTATTTTAACCTAAATCATGATCTTGTTCTAAACCTAATCGTGTAGTTCTGGGTCCTAGACCTGACCAAAAAGGCACCAAAGGCTAATTTATGCCCCTTTTATACACAAACATAAATATGTCCATTTCAAAAGATGTAACCATCACTGCCCACATACTTCCATGCATCCTTTTTGTTGGCATGGATGTTAGGCAATACATCCACTAGAGGGCGCCATACTGATATACGACATACTGTAAATCGAAGTCAATATAATTGATGAGACCAGTGTGAAAACTCTGAAAGCGAATAAAGTGCGTATAGAAGTGCTGTGATCTGGATAGTAGCCATTAAGGGACAGCACTCTGAGAGACACTGGAGACACTACAGAGAGTTAAAGCTGGACGTACACTGTACAGTTTGAGGCAGTTTCTGACAGGATTTTTGAGCGCCACAACTTATTTTAGAGTTTTAGAGCTGTGTCGGGTGCCAATGCAGTGCCGTACAGTGTACAGGAAGGAGTGAGGACCAATCAACTGCTCCAGAATGACAGCTGGATGTTTAGATGAATTTCTGACATGTCACAAATTTTGGTTGGCCATTGTCAGGTTGTCATGTGTCTGGAATTGTCATTGCAAAAAAAGTGACAGGAAAACATAACTAGCGTACCTCCAGTCCTCTCTGCAAAATGGACCAGCTATGTTGATACAGAGCATGTTTCTGCCTCGTTTTAGCATTTTCGCTAGCAAACAAATTCCACCAACGGCCTCAGAGCTTTCAGTCTAATCTTATTGACAATAGCCACAACGGTCCAACAGGCAGTTTTATTTCCTATTTTACAGTGTGAGCACTCAGGTCACGGTCTGACTGTCGAACCTTACTCGTTAATTGTGAGCTTTGCATCACAGATGATTTACTCGTACAGTAGGAGTTGGAATTAAACAACAGTATTTCTACTTTGTACAGTGTTGTGTCCAGCTTAAGTAACCAAAGAAACTCTCTTGAGATGGGGTGTCTTTTGAAATTCCAAAATGGGTTTTTACCACTTGACACTTTAATGTAGTATCTCTTAAGTGGCATATCTTCTGTTTATGGCTAACAGGCTGTTTTAGTGTTTCTGCAGCACGCTTTGCACATTTCTCTAGTGCTGGTTTTAGGTTTTTTTTTTTCCCCCCCATCAATTTCCTGTTAATAAAGAATGGGTTTCTGCACTTTTTGCAGTTATGTTGGCTTTTTCTTGTTTGAGTCTTCTGTTTAGAATGGCATTAGAACAGCACTTTCTGTGTTTTTTGTGGGAATGAGCTACCACACAGGGTTTACAAGAGCAAACACTGAGGCTCTTCCAAAGTGCATATACTTTAAATCACTATTGTGTTTTGTCATTCAGTGATTGAGAATAGCAAAACTGACACTTATTTATATGATAATGTAGGAGATTATTACTATGATCTTTCACAACAACTCAAAGAAGTTTGATTGCTTCATTTAAATGAACTCTGCGTCTTGAATATGTAAGAAGAGCGATTAAGGATTCAAGTCTCCCGAGACAAACACAGTATTTGTTAAAGGACTCAGAAGCAAGTTGAAAGTAACATGAGTATGGAGCTGAATTCTCCTCTGAAGCCACGGGGGAGCGTTTTTTGATTGTTTTCCTTGTGTGTGCGGTTCCACATGAGTATTCTCTTTGGTCGCTCCGCTACAAAGACCCCCACTCCAAAGAAAGAAAGATAAAAAGAAAATACAAAGTCCATTTCTTTTGCTGCTCGGCACAGACTTGTCAGTTGTTATTATGTGGATTTCTTTTGCACTCTTCGAGGAGAAAATAAAAGGTTCAGCGGTGGTCAATCCTTTGAAGTGACACAGGCCATCGCTAACATTTGTTTCAAGGAGGTTCAGGAGGACTGAATACTAATTAAGTCTGTTTTTTCTACCTCATGATTTCAAGGAGAGAAGAGGAGTTGCAGGATTGCGGTGAAACAATCTGCACAATTGTAATAGAATCATAATTAGAAACACTGCGGACACTTTCAGGACGAATTCAATTAAATTCTGAAGATAATGGGGCAGAAATGAAAACTTAAAGCTGTGTTTTGACATTTTGGAAACACGCTTATTTGCTTTCTTGCTGAAAATTAGATGAAAAGAATAATGCCACTTTCATGTCTGTGCATTAAATATGAAGCAGTAGCTGGTTAGCTTAGCTTAGCATAAAGACTGGATAGAGGGGGAAACGGCTAATCTCATTGGTAACAAGATCTGCCTCTAGCAGCTTTTGAGACAGGGTTGCCAGGTCTGGGTGACAAAACCAGCCAAATGGCAGTTTAAAACTGGTTCAAAGGGCAATAAAACCGGTCCAAAAACCAGCCCATTGCCAGAACTCAAAATATGACCCTGTCAAACAATATGCACTGCTTTTAAAGTCCAAAAGAATTGACATGTTTGAGTTTAGCAAAATTGGTACCTCTGTCAACTTTCTACTACAAAAAGTGACATATTGGGTCACAATTTAAGTTAGCGAATATTAGGAAAACACTAGCTAACTAACTAGCTAATGATTTGTGTAGATTTGTTACCTAGCATTTTGCTAACATTAGCTAACTTAAGATGTCAATCTATGTGACTTTTACAGGTCCCCCAGAAATATCTTTAACCATCTTCAAAGTTCAGTTTTCTTTTCAATGTAGATGAGTCTAGCACATAGCATATTTCAGTACAGGAAACCAGGAAAAGAGAAACTGAGGACTTAAGTATCAACCTGCTCAACTGTCACTGTGTGAAAAGGCTCTCTTTCATTGTCATGTATTGCAGTATCTACAAAGTAACACCGTTAACATTCAGTGTGCCATCATTAAAGCAGCTCTTCTCCTAAAGCTTGGTGTCACTAGATACAGTATATTATCATAAATAAAACTTTCTGTACTTTCTATACTCATTTTCTTTCTCCCTGCCTGAGCGTGGCATGTCTTGTATGTGTATGTGTGTTGGCATGCATACGGCCCCTTGTCTGTGTGTGTAATCTAGAGTCTGTTTGATAGGATTTGGGTATAACTACATTCTATCAATTAAAATATGGGTTTTTGAATATGGATTTAGAGATAATACTCATATACTAATTTGTATGCAGAGTAGGTCTACCCGACCAGCAGACAAAAATTCAACCTGAGGCAACACTTCAAAAGTAGCCCAATTCATGCTAAGATGAAGCTAAGTGGATTTTGTGACCTTGGACAGAGCCAGGCTGGCAGTTAGCTAAGCTAAGCACTGGCTGTAGCATATTATTGAACAGACATTACAGTGGTATAGATCTTCTTATCTAACTCTCAGCAAGAGATGGAATATATGTATTTCCCAAAATGTCAAACTATTTCTGTAAGTTTTCATTTCTGCTCTTTTACCCTTAAATTGTCATTGAATTTATACTGTCCACAGTATTTCTAACAGACCTTTTTCATAATAGTCTGATATGTGTTACCAATGATACTAATCAAGGTCCTGTTATATTTAGTGTAGCAGAGTCTTTCCAATTAGTGAGTGCACATGCACAATAGCAGCACCCTGACTCTGTTTGACCTGAATGGAACAAATCCTTAATTAATATCATTGGTGACACCTGTGTTTACCCTACTAATGTCAAAATGGCTGCAGTGAAAAGGGGCTGCAAGGATTCTATTACATCTGTGAAAATTGCTTCAACCTGATGGCCAAAATCTCATGACTCCTCGTCTCTCCTTGAAATTGAAGGACAAACTGGCCTGATTAGTGGTCCGTGCACCTGAGCCATCTTGAAACTAATGTTAGCGATGATGGTCTAAGAAATAGTCCGGTATCAGTAGCTGGTCAGCAGATTTTATTACCTGCCCACAACCTACAACACAACCTAATGGTGCTCCATGTTCAATATCCAGGTCGAAATAGAGAGTCAATGTGTTATTGTTCAGTCTGCACCAGTTCATTAAAATCCTGAAACTGGAATTGTCCCCCTTTTAATAACAT
>JAJHUR010100938.1:0-11253 GCA_027495735.1 Lutjanus campechanus | reverse complement strand
ATCTAACTCTCAGCAAGAGATGGAATATATGTATTTCCCAAAATGTCAAACTATTTCTGTAAGTTTTCATTTCTGCTCTTTTACCCTTAAATTGTCATTGAATTTATACTGTCCACAGTATTTCTAACAGACCTTTTTCATAATAGTCTGATATGTGTTACCAATGATACTAATCAAGGTCCTGTTATATTTAGTGTAGCAGAGTCTTTCCAATTAGTGAGTGCACATGCACAATAGCAGCACCCTGACTCTGTTTGACCTGAATGGAACAAATCCTTAATTAATATCATTGGTGACACCTGTGTTTACCCTACTAATGTCAAAATGGCTGCAGTGAAAAGGGGCTGCAAGGATTCTATTACATCTGTGAAAATTGCTTCAACCTGATGGCCAAAATCTCATGACTCCTCGTCTCTCCTTGAAATTGAAGGACAAACTGGCCTGATTAGTGGTCCGTGCACCTGAGCCATCTTGAAACTAATGTTAGCGATGATGGTCTAAGAAATAGTCCGGTATCAGTAGCTGGTCAGCAGATTTTATTACCTGCCCACAACCTACAACACAACCTAATGGTGCTCCATGTTCAATATCCAGGTCGAAATAGAGAGTCAATGTGTTATTGTTCATCTGCACCAGTTCATTAAAATCCTGAAACTGGAATTGTCCCCCTTTTAATAACATTAGATGATTTTAAATGATATATTGACAATTGGACTGGAAATGCCCCTGGAGTTCTCTTTTTTCAGAAATCTGGTGACCTTCCAGATGGCTCCAGCGTCATATTTTGCGTACAGATGTGAGAGCAGTATCACATCTGTGTGTAATCACCATGGATTTCATGTGTAAAAACAAGCTTCAACCCACATCTCCATTCTTGTGCTTTGCTGGAGACAAGAGCAACCCCCACCACCCAAGCCAACAAAATCCATGATTTCATGATTGTCTCACTCACACAGTGACACAATCACACAGTTTTGTTTTGTAGAAACAATTAAAAGGCTTGAAGGTAGTTCAAAAACGATAAAGAAGGATCTCACATAGCTCTATAGCCCACACTGAAATTCAGATTCGGCATAGAAAATTTGTCATAACATGCAGCTGTGTAAAAGCATATGCTAAGATTACTGCGCTAAAATCCCTCCACTCTACTGGAGCCTTTACATCCTTTCTGTATAATGAGCCTTGATGTTTCTATCTGAATAAAAAAAGCACTTATCCAGTGGAGTTGTGTGTGTGTTTGTGACAAACACTATAGTTTAAGTCCATCACTAATCCCTCTCAGAGGCACATGGACACAAGCAGCAAATATCGAAACATTTAAATAAGCATATCATTTGTTTCATTCTTCCTGTAACAAACAAAAGGAGACATTTTATTCATGCTTCCATTCATGTACTCAGAATGAAGGGAAATTATTGTGAGATGGTACTTTATTGGTTTCAAGAGAGATGGAATTGCACCAGCCCAGAGTCTTAGTCGAATTAACATATCCTTGATTTAAAGCATTTGACATTTACAGTAGGTAGATCTACTCCAAAGTCATCTTACACAAACCATTGAGACATTCAGCTCACTGTTGTTTAGAATCCAGTTTTTAATATTTAAATGAACTATAAAAAGCACATTAAAACATTTTCTCATTTTAGTTACAAAAATGGGTCACCTAGAGGGCTTCTCATTGCATTCACAGAAGGATTTGAACAGTGGATGTCTAACAGTTATCGTATTTCTCTCTTAAAAAAATCCCCACCCAAAATATATAAACTTAATTGCTTAACCAAGGTATATACAGGGCATAACATCCTTGCATCTTACAGGTTATCAAGAAAGTTTGAGGTATACAACCGAAATAAAAAGCCTGTCAGAAAACAAAACAGAAAAAAAAACAACAAATAGAATTAAATAAAGGAAAAATGAATGCCATGATTGCTTCCTACTAGCACAGGATCACAACATTAGTGGGAGATGTTACCGTATGTTGCTGGTGTGATACTTCCAGTTGTTTCACCTACGGTCAAAAGGGCAAAACAGCAAATAACCTCAAGCTTTGGACTGTCAATATATACAAAGGGCATACAGTCTAATTTATCAATAGAGAATTGTTTGAATGCTCACTTTATTTGCTTCATGACAGGTACACAGTATGTGTTCAACAAAAATAAAAGACCAGAATTATAAATTTATTTGATTGGATGATGTCTTTAACTTACACTGTAAATCTAACCAACATTGAAATTAAAGAGCCGGAAGCAGAATCTGATACACATGCAAGTTTTGAAAGTGGATTCAGAAATAACAGTATTGTACAAAATAATAATTACAGTTTTTTATAATTATCAAAATACACCTTCTTTCTTAGCACCTCTTTATACTTTTTGTGTTTTTTTGAACAAGCACCATTGTAGTCGTTTTCGTACAGCACCTGGAGAATCCAGAGAGGAGGTCTGTGTCCCCTCTCTTGGTTACCTCCGATTCACCCTCCTCTGCCACGCGTTCAAATGTCCTTCACCTTTGCTCCATAACGTGGTTAAGTCATGTGGTTCGAGCCCTACAAGGGCAACAAGTATTTTCCTGGGTTACACGTACATACATGGAAAGACATGTTTGCTACACCATCTCTTATTCAAAACTTGCATGTGGCATAGAAAAGGGTGGGGAGCTAGAAATGGGGTTTGGTGGTACCCAAAACGTCTCAACTTGACTTTCTTTGCTGGCCCCATCAAGTCCTTTTTTTTTTCTTTTTCGTTTTTATTTAGCCAAGGAAGCAGACGGGCCCAACTTCAAACCCAAACTTCTGGTTAGGGTCCCCAAAGTCAGTCAACATGACGTCGATGATTGGAACCTGATCGATTTTGGGAGTATTAATCTCCATCACAGTCTTTCCATAGCCCTTCCTCGTCTGCAACAAAAGAGACACAAGCACAAAGACACAGAGGAGTTCATTAGACACAAATCCCAGAAAAACACACGTATTTTGTCACAAATCTAATTGCACAAAACCTTTTATTGTGTGCTTTGATTACTAGGGCACTCCATTCATTTCCTTTAGACCTGAGCTACTGGGAAAACTTTGCTAATGTGTGTCTGAGAGAGTTTTCACAGTCATCAGTTGTCATCAGTTACAATCAAAGCTTTCCTCTTTTCTTTGTTTCACCACTAATGTAATTTCACTTCAGGAGTAATAGTTCTCTTCAGCAAGCACCAAATGGATGAGAAACTGATTACAACCATTCAAAGCTTGACAGCTCTTCGGCTTTTATTTCAAACACTGCAGGACTAAATGTGTCAGAAATCACACTTGCTTTTTGCTGTAAAGTAACCTCTTCACAATTTTTTTATTTAACAGCTGTAGGTAGCCAGTATAACTCCAATCCAAAAAATCAAGCCTGAAAATTATAATTTGAGAGCCAACATGAAAACAGCTCACACGTTGCCAGTGACAGGCTGAAGTCATCTGTTTGATGCTCATTTAAACCAGGGGTTTACAAACTTTTTCTGTCCAAGGCACGCCAAAGGGCAAGCCAAAATCACACCTGTATTCATAACCATGCAAAATAGCCTCTATAACCAACCTAACCAATAGAGGCAACAAGTCCTAGCCCAATCAGAGTGAATTCTTGCGGGTGGTGAAAAAAAGATAAGGCGTCAGTCAATTACCACCTTTGATGTGTCACACTCTTAGTAACTCAAACCATCCGGCAACTGCACAAAAAGAATTTTAAAGGATTTTTTGAAGGCATTGAATTTGCCTCAGTGTTGGGAAATGAGTGTGTAGTATATTGATATAGTAAATTAAAAATTAATTCATAAATGTTTGTATAGTGGAATATTGCACAAAATCCCAAGGCACACTGCTTGGGGACTAGTGTTTTAGAGAGCATCTATGGACAGGGCTTACCGCACATCCGTCGGAGAGGGCCTTGATGTAAGGGTTATTGTCATAGGACATCTCCTCATCGTTGGCGCCCAGGAAGCGCAACGCCTTGTCATAGCTGTCGCTGGTGGCGTCGTGCCACGCCACAGACTGGTGGCAGCTGTAGGTGAAGTTTTGCCTGGCCGAGGCTGTCAGTAGTCTGAGGAAGGTCATCTGTACCATGTTTATTGAGTTTCCATCTGCGTCAACATAGGAAAGCTGTTGGTGGACAAAAACAGAGAAAGAGAGAGGTTAAAGGTAAGAAGCAGACATGAGTCTACATTTTCAGTTGGATTTATGTATTTGTTTATTGTAAAATAGAATAAATAAAACATATAAGAAATATAAGAAAGAAATTATGAGAGAAATAGAAATATGAAAGAAAAGTCATACATAATAAAAAGACAATTAGAGAACGAAAGAATAAAAGAAACAGGAAGAAAAACATTTCTGTCTCAAACAATGTAAAAACCAGAGCTTTTTTTTGAAAGACAAAGATGATAAATGATGCATACTTTAGATCCCTAATAGCAAGATTAATAGGCAGCTTTGTATCTACATGAACAGTTGGCTGCATTTCTGAAACATAAAGCAAGATGAAGATACTAAATCTCTACTAAATGTAAGATATATTCAGAAAAGTTTTTTGGTGCCAGGGAGAATTAAAATAGAATTTGGTAAATTAGAATAAGTCTGTAGTTTATTAATGCTTTAAAGATCTCAATCTTATTTCATTCAGAAGACGCAGCTGAACGAACTAATTTTCTTTGAGAAGAAGAGTATGTACTGACCCCATGAAACTGATGTCATCTTCAGAGACGGACATTTAGAACATAACAAACTGGCTGATGAAAAAAAAAAACAATTTGACAGAGCTTTTCCAATTGATATGCTGTCTCTTAACCCATCTAATTCACAAAGAAGCTTTCACAAGGCTAGTGGCTAATAACTGCATGGTAACATTAACACCAGTCACTTTGTCACTATTGCTTTTGAATGAGGAGTTCAAATATGTCCACTAAAAGGTCCTCAGTCAGACTAACTTTTTTCAGATGGATTCAAGTTCATGTCAGTGTCCTCAGCCCAGAAGAAGACTGCTCACAGACAGCCAGAAGAGACCGTGGTGCGAGGCAGAAGCTCTACACTGAAGCATCACTTAGTCCTCAGTACGTAAAGGACAGTGAGCTTGCATAATGCAAACCCCACACCTCACCCTTCCCTTCCAAGCATGTTGAAGAAGCTACGGTGGCTATGAAATCTGTGCAAGATGTAAAACTTCATATCCAGAGTCAGTGTTTGGTTTGTCTGTTCTGGGCTACTGTAGAAACATGGTGGTTTAATGTCGCAGCCATGATAGAAAAGCCCCTGCACCCTCTATAGATATAAACAACTCATATTTATGAATATTATACTCCATTACTGACATATTCAGCCAATAAATCCAAGTAAATCTTACACACTCTACCTTTAATTCTAATGATCTAACATGATTTAAATGAGTCTTTATCACCAGCTTAACTTGCAGGAGAGACAACATGAGTATACTACTGTGCATTTTGCCTCCATGTAAACACAGTAGGAAAACAGTCTTTTGAAGTAGTTATGAAGAAACAAAATGAAAAAAGATGGAATCACCATGCTTACAAAAAACAACAAAAGATATTAATTAAAGCTTCTGATGAGCAGAAAACACAGAGAGCAAGATAAATTGAGATTCCACACATGATTGCACTATTTTCTGTGTGGTAATAAATTACCTGAACAGTATAGTGCTTTGAAGTCTTTTATATTCTTGAACAGTAACTGACCATCCCCATCATTTCCCTGCATGTTTTAGTCTGTATCTCCATACAGTACATGTGACAAATTGTCAACAAATTTAACAATCTATTCTGAGTCTCAGTGTAATAAATGTCAACATTATGACCTTTTTGGCTCTCGTACAAAGCTTGAATCTACCGAAACGTCAGAACACATGACCCTGATGTGAACATTAACTTCTGTGTGAACCTCATCTGAGTATGTGCATCAAAAGATCCCTCACTATTTTAGCAGCAGATGTACTGTACTTTTAATCCCACAAAGCCTTCTAATGCTCTGTCACACTCAGTCTTTTAAAGTCTGTATCTGTAGAAATACATCAGCATAACACCAGTTCTGATGGAGCAGGACAAACTTGTTTCTTTCATTTCTGAGAACAAGAAACAGTAGCTGATGTTTACTGAGACAATTTTTAACCGTTCAAGGGCAGAGTGAGGTCTACTGGAATGCTAAATTCTGAGGCATTCTGCTTGAATCCTCTGTAATGTTTTATTGATGCTTTTTCTTTATATGGAACAGTCAAAGATTTGTAATGTTCTGACAATGAAAATGAGGCACGGGTCCAAAAGGATGGAGATTATTTTAACTAAAAGTCAGTCTTGTTGATGATAAAAGCAGATCCCTTGCACTTTGAATCCCCTCTGCTCCGGTTTCGCCTAAAATATGAACGCTAAAACCATTTGGTAGTTTGGGATTTCTTTATGGGGAGCAAGTTTGGGTCCCTGCCTCACAATTTCATGGATGGTGCTGATATTTGGGGCAGCTGGAGTCTTTGCACAGGTGTATAGGAGAAAAAAAAAGAGAGTGGAGCAATCCATTTAGTGTAGCACTGTAGACTTACTATTTTACCACGCTTAAATTCACTGAACCATGACCCAGGGGCTTCTTTGGGCCATGAAGATATTCTGACCTGTGGAAAACAAAACCACACAGATCACATTAATTGCAGACAATATTATGTGCATTATATTTTGTTATAAATCATGCAGTGAACATGAAGAAAAAGCTTGTTGTATAAAGCGCAGCCTCAAGGGTAGCATCAAAGTTTATCATCTGGGAGGAGAAGATAAACCTGTTTGTTATTTTAATATCTTTGAAATATCATTCTCACAAACTTCATTGAGTCAAATCATTCTATAGTATTTGCCTTTTGGTGCTTTTTGTGTTGTTTGCACAAAAGTGAATATCAAATCTGTACAAGCTGAGCCCTGAAGCGAATCAAATGGCTTCGTCTGACAGCTTACTGCCTAGCGCTGTGCTGTTTGTTCATGTGTCGGTTTAACGTGATGGCTTAATATTTGATGAGAAATTATGATTGAAACCAGGCAGTTATGAATCATATGGGTACAAATCCAAAGTCACTTACTCCATTAGACTTCTTATCTGGATAGATGCAGGTTTCGCCCCCGGCGGTGAAGTTACAGTAGACTTTGAAGGAATCCCCGGAGCAGCCTTGGTTTGGATCAATCCAGTATTCGCCTAAGGAGAACCAAGCACACTCAAACATCCTGTTCTGCTAATGTCCACGGAAAATGGCTCAAAGCTGCTTTTCAAAATTAAGTGTGCCAGATTCCTTGATCCTATGTGAAATTCTGCTTTAGAGTAATTTACTGCTCATTTTCATGGCTTATACACTGCTAGATAAAATGCTATCACTGTGCCTGAAGCAAGGTATAATTTATGCGCAGCAATTTTGACAAAATGTTTTTCCTCAACAGAAGTAAAATGATAAATCTAAACCAATCCATACTGCTGTAAATGACAACTTTTTATTCTTATTGCTCCACTTTGCATGTTGATAGCCCCTAATGGTATGAGGAGACCCAGAAGTCATGACTAAAATGACTTCATTAAACTGCAAACAGCAGGCACATATTTACCAAAATAGACAGACCAAAAGATACCAAAGGAAATTTTCCTCAGGCAGTTTCTCAATCACTGTTTTCAACATGAAAGTTTTTTTTCACTTGAGCTTGTCAGAGAAACAGGTGACTCTAGAGTCTCAATTACAGAGAAGCTCCTCTCAGTCATGAAGCTCTTCTTTGCTGCAGCCTGACTTTGTGATTTACACTGATAAGATGGGCGTGTTTTTATATAAAATCTCTTTCAGCATTTCTTTTCTTTTAGGTTTAACACTCCTGATTTGATTGAGCTTACCATCAGGGAACTCTGGGTGGCAGAGCTGCAGATCTTTGCATGTTCTGGCTGGGTTGTTCTGTGTGCCCATGGGGTATTTCATGCGTTCAATGTCTTGTTTGAGGTTGTTGAGCGAGCCGAAGATGTCTTCCATGCCCTCGCCGTAGTCCATCATGGCTGCGTCTGACTGCATGTCACTGGAGCGCTTGGTCTTCTTGGGTGACTGGATGGGCAGGGGCTGGATAACTTCACCCGGTGGACCCTGTAGAGTACCGTGGGGATAGCTGTTTTAGATTTTGTACTGACCATAGAATTTGTACAAAGTTACAGCACTGTGGCAGTTCACATACAGGTTCCTGCGGGTTTCAACAAGTTAAGTTTAAGACTTTTTAAGATGTTTTTAAGATCATTATGAATCCAATTTAAGACCTATTTCACATCCACACTCACAAAAAAGTACATGTACAGTTTGCCTTAGTATTTTTTTTAGTTAGTTGCCTTACTTTTTAAGACTTTTTCAGGACCTACAGAAACCCTGCCACTTAACGAAAAACAGGAAACAGAAGTGGTCATAAAGGAGCAATACGTAACAACTGTGTATCCAAAAATGAGTACTCCAGTCCAAAGACTGAGTTGGAGCCATAGACGATGTATTAAATAGGTTGAAACTCATTCAGCAAACATTCAGCATTCATTTGAACACGAATTAACTTGAAACAGGTAAATAATAACCCAAGTCACAGGTCAGAATAGAAATTTTACAAAAGGACTCTCTCCTTAATCTCTGATGACATATCATGGTCATTTTATGAGTTACTGCAGTAAATGTATCACAGATTTCTTCTTTAAATACTCACAGGAGGACCAGGAGGACCAATTGCACCAGTGTCTCCTTTTGGACCAGCAGGACCCTGGAATAGAAACATGAATATAAATATTTTAGCCAGGATACAAACTAACATACACACAGTGACAATATGTGTTTAAAAACACTGATAGTACTCACACTTGAACCCTTGGCTCCCTTGGGACCTTGAGGACCCTGCATGAGATGGGATATAAGCACAACAATTTGGCAAAGTCATTCTACCATCAGTGTAGAATCTAAATGAATGACTGAATCAGTGAAAAACTTACAGGCAGACCAGGTGGACCTGGGGGGCCGAGAGGACCAGCAGCTCCTCCGATACCCTGTGATAAGATAAAATGAGAACAGATATATATTAAAGAAACACTGGAGACAAAAGTATTATTGTGAGGCTTGAAGAATGAGTGAAATGAAAAAGTTAGACTATAATGGCAAAGGAGCAGGGACATGGAATGAATACTTTAGTTTATGAGCTGAACAGATGCATAATGGTAAGAAGCTTTCACATGGAATTATGGAGATTTTTATTAACTCAGATAGAGACGAAGTCTTTATTTTTTCCATCAGGAGAAGATCAAACATTGCACTTGTGGGGTGCCGTTTCTTTGAACCTAGCAATTCACAAACTTATAGCTCAATTTTGTCAGGAAATGAAGCCAAACAATATAAGGCCTATTTTCAGGGCCTAAAATAGAAAGAGTAAACTGAGTGAAAACTTTTTCGAGGCTCTTGTGCTCTGACAAAAGGGGACATTACAATTTCATTAGGCTTAATCTCCAGATACTTAATCCAACCCATCACCTTAAATCACTGAGCCAGGGCAGGCTGAGGGCCACAGCAGGACAGAATAGCATATTCAGTCATTCTGCAATGTTTATTTAAAAATGGATGAAGGCTGTCATCAGTCCTTTATTGAGACTGCGCTTCAACCTCCTTTCAGTGCTGCTTCGTGTTGTAAGTGGAGGCTCAGTGTTGAGAAAAAAAATATTTTAATTTTCTGTGGTTCAGAGGGAAACTCTTATCAGCGTTTTTCACAATGCAGAATATTATATTATCACTGAAAGGATCGGATACACAGAAACAGACCACAATCGAAACAAGGGGTATAAAGAAAATCTGCAGTGTATAGTTCAAGGTGTTTGGGATGCTCATCGCAAAACAGGGGGAAATGACAAATGGTTGGATAGCTGTTAATATAGTGAAAATCTAGAAATGAAGGAAGTGCTATCCACTCATACCAGGGCTTTCCAAATTCTTTTACATTACATTTTTTTTAGCCATATGAATGAGTAATCCAATCTGTCAAAAGCTAGAACCAGCAGAATGTGCTTACTGTGGAGCTGGACAGTATGGCCTAAAATTTATATCATGGTATAATTTTGAGCCTTAACGGTATATTCGTTTTTTTTTTTATATATATATATATATAAATGCTTTTGCAGGGACAAAGCACTGGTATGGTGACAGCATGGCAACTTTTATTGTACTCTTAGTTGTTAGTTACTTGGCCATATTTCACATATTACAGAGGTATTCCTGGAACATTTAATGTGCAAAACTAGAATAATATTTAAAAAAATCCAAAACCTTTTCTCAACTACATTAAGTATTACCACCCCTTGTAAGCACTGTCATCTAATATGATCTGTGAATGATTGTCTTCTGCTTGTTGTCTGACTTTTTAAACCTGAACCATGTCTGTATAATGAAAGATGCATTGGGTTTTTAACTCCTCCTCCTCGTGCGACTCCTCGTGTGCACTGTAGCAAATTGTTACAAACAAGCTGAAACCAAACGTGTCAGTATACAATCTAACTGCTTAGCTTAGTTTGCCACATAAAAATCTGGCAATTCTCTGCCATTCTTGGTTGTTTTAACATTTTAGTGTAATTTATTGTCATGCTGCAGCCTCTCCCCTGCTCTGTCAGGGAAGCCAAAGGGGAAGTCGCATGTCAGCTGAGAAGCTGAAGAAGAAAGAAAGCTAAAGAAATATTTTAAACTGCTCCACCACTGCTATGTTTTACATGTGCACAGTGTGCTAGCTGAACTCAAAATTCACAACGTAAGGCAACTTTATTATTATTTATAAATGTACTTCCTATATTGTTTATACCGTCCACCTTGGGCTCACTGTGGATATGGTGAGTGAGGAGCTGTGCATTGCGGTACAGGGCTCAGCTACACTGCATTGCCTTTTTCAGTGGGTTTTAATCAACAGCAAGTGACTGTGGCATGACCTGTGGCCACAGCGGAAGGGGCAAAGGGGCTAAAAAATGGGCAAGAGGTGGAGGGCGAACGGCCCTGAGGACCAACGTGGAAATGGAGTCATCAATTACTTACACCGTCGCCCTTGGAACCAGGAGAACCTTGGGGCCCGGGCAAACCTCTGTCTCCCTTCTCTCCTTGCTCACCAGGGGGTCCGATCAGACCGATCAAACCTGGGTGGCCCTGTGGGACAAAAACAAATGTGCACACACAGAGAACAATCAAAGATCAAAGAAATGTCCCTTTGTGC